>SJYC01101825.1:0-16730 GCA_006408675.1 Madoqua kirkii
GCTGGTCACTGGGTCTGTGGCTTAGAACCAGAAGGGAAGGTGTTCTGGGAGGAGCCGCTGGCAGGGTGGGGTGGGGTGGGGGGTTCTCTAGGGCCTCTCTGAGGAGTCCAGATTATCTCAGAGTAGCCCTTAGTCCTGCTATGTCCCCACCTCCCAGCCTGTCCTCTGCCCTCCACCTGGCTTAGCAAGCGAGGCCCCAAAGGAAACCTCCCATTCTCCTCTTGGGAACTGTAGGCCTTCTCAGGTATTTGGGGGCTGCCCTTAGGAGTGTCTTGAGGACTGATGGATGGTGGGATAGATGGGCAGGAGGATGGCTGAGAGAGGAGGAGCTATACAGCTGGAGACCAAGGTAACCTGATAAATGAAGGCTTTAGTGCAGTCTCCCTAGTAACTGGCTGACCCAACCATCAGGAGCAATTTAGGGGAAAGCAGACACGTGTTTGGGCATTTTCCTTCTCCAATGACTAAGTGGGTTCACAGGTCCCTCCTCCTCTCATAAAAACCCTAACACCTTTCCCCAGGCACCTCGCCTGCCCAGACCTGCTTCTCTTTGGAAAATGGGGCTGGTGTGTCTGTGTAGCTGTGTAGAAATGTGTGTAGCTCTGTGTGGGTTTGTGCATGAAGGTATCTCATATGTGCATGAGGAAATGTAAATGGGAGTGTGTGAGCTTGCAAGTGCATGCAAGTATCTCTGCTGGTGCCATGTATGGGGGAGCATCTTGGGAACTGTAGGCCTTCTCAGGTATTTGGGGGCTGCCCTTAGGAGTGTCTTGAGGACTGATGGATGGTGGGATAGATGGGCAGGAGGATGGCTGAGAGAGGAGGAGCTATACAGCTGGAGACCAAGGTAACCTGATAAATGAAGGCTTTAGTGCAGTCTCCCTAGTAACTGGCTGACCCAACCATCAGGAGCAATTTAGGGGAAAGCAGACACGTGTTTGGGCATTTTCCTTCTCCAATGACTAAGTGGGTTCACAGGTCCCTCCTCCTCTCATAAAAACCCTAACACCTTTCCCCAGGCACCTCGCCTGCCCAGACCTGCTTCTCTTTGGAAAATGGGGCTGGTGTGTCTGTGTAGCTGTGTAGAAATGTGTGTAGCTCTGTGTGGGTTTGTGCATGAAGGTATCTCATATGTGCATGAGGAAATGTAAATGGGAGTGTGTGAGCTTGCAAGTGCATGCAAGTATCTCTACTGGTGCCATGTATGGGGGAGCACGTGTGCATGAGACTTGTCAGCCTCTGTGCACGTGGGGGAACATGAATGCACGCATATGCACATGTGTCCAGAAGAGTCTGCGGGGTCTTTATGAATGCAGGGGTCCTTGAGGCGTGTGAGTGCTCGCAGTGAGTGTGCATGGGATTCTATGCAACTGGCCAGCGTGATTGTCTTTGAAGGGCAGAAGTTGCTGAGCTGGGATACATCCATTAACCAAAGCAATAAAATGCCCAACTGGTCTCCTTGTTTTCCTTCTTGTAATCAGTTCTCCACCCTGCAGCCAGTGTGATCTTTTAAAATTGCAAATCAGATCACGTCACTGCTAGGCTGAAAGCCCTCTGAGGGCTACTGGAATAAATCCAAACTTCTGATTACGGCCTGGCAGATATGTCTCCCATCCCAATCTGATCTTTGTGGCCTCATCTCCTGCCACTCCGCAGGCAGACACCCGCTGCCTCAGTCACACGGGTAAGAGCCTTTGTTCTTGTCCTTCCCTCCTCTGGCTCCCTTGGCTGCTGGGCACTCTCCTGGCTCCAGATTTCAGCCTGACATTATCCATGGGGCCTTCTCTGACCACCTCCCTCCAGGCCCCCTCTGTGCTATCACTCTATCTTCTTTTCTCCCCAGCACTAAGTCAGTTGGGTCTGAAACAGGTGCTGAGACAGAGCTAGGTGTGCACAGGGTTTTGTGGGGAGCAGCCCCTAGAAAGGAATAGAGAGGACCCCAGAATGGGCAGGGCAGGGAAGGGCCAGCTGACCACAATATAGATCTGATTAGGTCTCTGCCAGCCTCCTAAGTGCCTGGAGCAAAGACTGTCCACGAGAGGAGTCCTGAATTGGGTGGAAATGGCTAAACCTGACACCATACCTGGCCTCAGTTAAGGGCTGGAACCATCAACACAGAAGCTAAGGCTGAAGAGAATGAGAAGACAAACCACAGATGAGAAAAATACTAATACTTGCAAAAGACAGATCTCAGGAAGAACTGGTATCCAAAATACACAAAAAACTAAAGCTCAGTAGTTGGTTTTTTAAAAAATGAGCCAAAGACCTAAACAGACACCTGACTAAAGAAAATATGCAGTTGGCAAATAAGCATATGAAGAGATACTTCACGTGTCATCAGGGTATTGCAAATTAAAACAACAATGAGATTTTACTATATACCTATTAGAATGGCCAAAATCCAGAACAATGACACCACCAAATGCTGGTGAGGATACAGAGCAACAGGAACTCTCATTCATTGCTGATGGGAATCAAAATGGTACAGCCACTTTGGAAGACGGCTTAGTGGTTATTTATTTATTTATTTTTAAACAAAACTAAACATACAAAAAACAAAAACAAAATCTGAACATACTCTTCCCTCATGATTCAGCCACTACACTCCTTAGCATTTACCTAAAGGAACTGAAACGTGTGTCTACAGAAAAATCTGCACACAGATGCTTGTAGCAGCTTTACTCACACCTGCCAAAATTTGGGAGCAACCAAGGTGTCTTTCAATAGGTGAATGGATCAATAAACTGTGGCACACCCAGACAATGGGCTATCATTCAGTGATAAAAAGAAATGAGCTTTCAAGCCATGAAAAGACATGGAGCAATCTTAAATGCATATTACTAAGTGAAAGAAGCCAATCTTCAAAGGTTACATAGTGTGTGATTTTAACTACATGACATTCTGGAAAAGGCAAAACTATGGAGATGGTAAAAAAGATCAGTGATTTCCAGGAGTTAGTGGGGAGGGAGAGAGGATTTTCAAGGCAGTGAAACTCCTCTGTGTGACACTGTCGTGGTGCATATTGTCCAAATCCATAGAACGTACGACACTAAGAGTGAACCTAAGTGTGAACTGTGTACTTTGGGTGATGATAATGTGTCAGTGTAGGTTCATCGATTACAGCAAATGTACCATTCTGGTGGGGATGTTGATGATGGAAAGGAGGCTGTGTGTGAGGGGGCACAGGAGAATGTAAGAACTCTGTGCAATTTTGCTGTTAACTTTAAAATGCTCTTTTAAAAAGTCTGTTAAAAAAAAAAGAAAGAGGACTTCCCTGGTGGCCCAGTGGGTGAGGCTCCATGCTCCCAGTGCAGCGGGATTCTCCCAGCGTTTCTATTCTTGGTCAGGGAACTAGATCCCACATGCTGCAACTAAGACCCAGTGCAGTCAAATAAATAAATAAAAATAAATTAAAAAAAAAGAAAGAAAGCCCTCAGACTTCCCCTTGAACGCCCCTCTCCTCTCTTCCCACCCTTACCTTTTCCTTTTGCTATGCAAGCATTTTCTGACTTCTTCACGGGAGGACACATTTGTTAGGCTTATCTGTCTGTCTGTCCTCTTTTACGTTTCCCCTAAGTCTTTGTTAAAGATTTTCCAGGGGCTTACTCTGTGGCTCAGTGATAAAGATCCGCCTCCCAATGCAGGAGACACGTGTTCGATCCCTGGTCCAGGAAGATCCCACATGCCACGGAGCAACCAAGCCCATGCTTCACAACTGTTGAGCCTGCATGCTAGAGGCCAGGAGCGGCGACTACTGAAACCTGTGTGCCCTCTGGCCCGTGCTCTGCAACAAGAGAAGCCACTGCAATGAGAAGCCCACACACCACAACTAGAGAGTGGACCCTGCTCACCACAACTAGAAAAAAGCCCGCATGGCAGTGAGGACCCTGTACAGCCAATAAACTAATACATAAATAAATAAAATAGAGACTTTCCAGCTCAGGGGCCAGCATATGGCCTGAGCTTTCTTTGCCTTTCCTTTGCCAGTCTTGCAAGCCCTCATTTCAGCTTCCTCTCAGTCCATGAAACTTCTAGAAAGAATCTCATCAACAAAGGACAGCTATGATCTGCTCTGGAAGCCCTGTCCTGGTATAAATATGTCCCCCAATACCCAACTAAGGAAAAGGAAATTCAAGAGCGGAGAGAGAAGAAAATCTTGGATGCCTCGTTAGCAGCACCTCCTGAGAAGCTTTATCTTGCCTCCTCTGATATCATAGTGAAGCAAGAGGAAACACCTTCCCTCCCTGTCTCCAGGCACAGAACTTGAGGGGCGCCCACAGACTGGGCTCCATTTGCATTTCCCAGGCCACATTAAAACTTCTGGAGACATCAAGCTACAAGAAGGTTAGGCCTTCTCTGTCTCCCTGAGCAGCATGCAATGAATCAATACTGAGCACAAACGAGTGTGAGGAAGTCCTTCAACATTTTGAATTTTCCCATCACGACTATGGTGAAGTTCTGTGTGTTTTGAAATATGTAAAATTCTTAAATGCTTTTCTTCTTTGCTGGGTCCCTAAGGGTGGGTTTGGTCTTGCCCATGATCTGTAATCAGCCCAGCTGAACTTATTCCCTACCAGGCCTGCCCTGTGCTGAAGCTGCAGAGGGTGGCTCCAGGCTGACCTTGAGGATGTCAGGGGTTGGTACAGGAGAACAGGCCTGGTGGGGTGGGGGTCGGGGGTGGTCACATAGTCAAGCTCAGGGCTGATGGGGAACAAAATAATTAGGGATCAGGAAGGGCAGGGTCTTGGGTAAGCCTTGGGACAGGTCTTTCTCCTTGGCTAGGGTAGCTCAGCTTAGAAAATCAAACTTGAATCAAATTAACAGATAAATGCTGAGGTCTATTGCAGGCAAAAATCTAGGCTAGAGTGTGAGGCTGGAAGTGGGATCTAATTATGCCTGGAGGTAGCAGCCTCAAGCGGATTAGGTGATGGGATGGAATGGTCAGGTGCCCACTGTAAGGCTGTCCATCAGCTCAGGTCCATTCCCTCCGGTAAGTGTTGGAGGATCCTTCCTTACAGATGGGCAAATGGAAGCCAAGGTCACACATGTCCAGTGAAGGAAGAGCCTAGCCTTCTAGCTGAGTCAGTGTGGAGATTGGCCTCACAGTGATCCTCGGGGTCCAGAGTTGGGGCCCCTCACGGGTGACTCTTACCATCACCTGGCTCCTTCTGAGGCTGGAGGGAAAGGGAAACAGTCGACAGGCCTTTCTGTCATAACTGCATATTTAGTCCTACTATGGGCTGGTGAAGGAAGTGAAAGTTACTCGGTCGTGTCCAACTCTTTGTAACCTCATGGAGTATCCAGTCCTTGGAATTCCCCAGGCCAGAATACTGGAGTGGGTAGCCTTTCCCTTCTCCAGGGGACTATGGCCTAGGCACCCAGATAAATGCTTCAAATATATGGTCTCATCCACACAGCCCCATTTTGCAAAATGGGCCTCATTTTGCAGACACACTCAGAAGGGGAAAGGGACTTGCCCAGGGTGACACAGAAAGCAAGTGGTGGGGCCTTCTGGCCCATGACTGCGTGTGCAGAGCCCATCTGGCTTCCAGCTAAAAACCAGGTCACAGCATCTAGCACAGTGACTGGTGTGTTGTAGGCAAGAAATAAGTATCTGGTAAAAGAATGAATACACAAATGATCGTGCAACTCCTTCTGGTCCCAAGTCTGTGTTCTTTTCTGGGTTTCCACCTAGTCTGGGGATCTGGAAGCTGACGGCAAAAGCCCTGGGTCTTCCTGGTGGGAGAGGCGCCCAGGGTGGGCTGGTGAGAGTACCCTGGGGGAGGGGTGCAGCAGCCCTGGTGTCACCCTGGCCCTGCAGAGCCGCTTCTGCTGACCACGTGCAGTCCCTAAGGACCCCAGAAGGAAGGGGTTCACCGCAAAATAAACATACAGGCTGTACATCCAGCGATTCAGAAGATCCTGCTGCGCCCGCCTCCCTCTCCCCCCAAACCTTCCTGTTGCCATGACAACCGACCTCACCAAACTGAAGCTCGCTGAGGCATCCCAATTAACCCTTTTCTGACACAGCAGGGCCCTCCCGTCATATCGGGTCACCTGTCTACGTGGCCTGAATGCCACTAAAAGATGTGGGGTGGTGCTGTGCACAGAAGTGGAGGTTTTAGGGGCCCGAGGCCTGGGTTGACTTTGGGGGGCCAACTGTGTGAACCCGAACAGTCCGGGACCCTCACGGGGTTGCTGTAAGTGTTCGATGAGGAATGCACGGTAATACCTAGTGGGATCCTTGGCTCAGTTAAGGCCACTCACAGGAGGAGCCACTCTGTGCACAGATCCAGCCTGCTCGTCTTACTGCAGGGCCCCAGGGCACGTCAGTGGGAGGGCATACGCCATCACAGACACACAGAGCAGTGATTCATCTGGAAAAAAAGGAAGGCCACAGCCACTCAAACTATATGAAGCCTGGAGGTTGCCCTGGGAGATCCCCATCAAATAGCCCATTCATTCCACCTTGAACTCAAACCTCTCAAGGTCCCCCTGGGCTCTGGCACTCCCAGAAAGGACGGGTCTATGCGCTCGGAGAGCAGGGCTGAGTGGGGCGAGCCTGGAATTCTGAAAGTCCACTTGGCAGAAGTGAGTCTGGGGCCACCTGCTGTCAACTCCAATAGAGCCAACGGGACCCTAAGGGAAGTGACAGCAGAGAGCCCAACAACAAGGCCGTATTAATGGCCACTGTTTACTAAGGGTCAGCCAGGGGCTAGAGTGATCAACGCAGATGTGGCCACATTCCCCCTGGGCTCCACTGCTTCAAGCTCTTTGATGGGTCCTCCCTGCTGTTGTCACCGGAACCCAAACCCTGCGTGCAGCCCACCAGACCCTGGTGTCCTGGCCCCTGCCCACCTCTCAGCTCACGTTGCCCTCAGCCACTCTCTGCCCCCCGCACTCAGGCTTTCTTTGGCTTTTGTTTTGTTGGCCTCACCACGCAGCTTGTAAGATCTTGGTCCCCCTGCTAGGGACTGAACCCAGACCCTCAACAATCCTAGCCACTGGACCATCAGGGAAATTCCTGTGTTTGTTTGTTTGTTTTTCAGACAAACTGTGCTTCTCCAGCCTTAGAGCTTTCACACATGTAGATGCCTTTACCTGGATGCACATTTACTAGCTTTTCCCAGTTTTATCAGTTGTAAGAGACATGCTACATGCTTAAAAAGACCAACTTGTACTCTGAGATAACTGTGGACTACATAAAAATTGCAAAAGGAGTACAAATAATTTCCTTATTTCCTTCACTGAGTTTCCCCCATTGTTGGTTTTTAGCATGCTTACGTTTGTCCTGGTGTACTGGATGCTAGAGCCATTTTTATGTATTTCTGCCCAACTCCCTGGGTAGTGACTTCATGTTGGTGGCTTGAAACTAACTGGTGTGGAGGCAGAGAATTTACAGAACAGAAACTAGTAATCAGGGACTTTCCCCCTAGGAAATGCTGTTAAACATTTACCACCATGCTACCCTTGTTATCAATCTCTTTTATTTCTCTCTTTGTGTGTGTTTGGGGGGGCCTTCCTAAGGCCCACTTGTCTTCGCACTCCAGAAGGTCTGGCTCTAGGTGAGTGATCACACCACCATGGTTATCTGGGTCATTAAGATCTTTTTTGTATAGTTCTTCTGTGTATCTTGCCACATCTTCTTAATATATTCTGCTTCTCTTAGGTCCATACCATTTCTGACCTTTATTGTTCCCATCTTTGCATGAAATGTTCCCTTGGTATCTCTCATTTTCTTGAAGAGATCTCTAGTCTTTCCCATTCTATTTTTTCCCCCTATTTCTTTGCATTGATCACCGAGGAAGGCTTTCTCATCTCTCCTTGCTATTCTTTGGAACTCTGCATTCAGATGATATATCTTTCCTTTTCTCCTTTACCTTTAGCTTCTCTTCTTTTCTCAGCCTCCTCAAACAACCATTTTGCCTTTTGCATTTATTTTTCTTGGGGATGGTCTTGATCACCACCTCCTGTACAATGTCATTAACCTCCATCCATAGTTCTTCGGGCACTTTATCAAATTTAATCCCTTGAATCTATTTGTCACTTTCACTGTATAATCATAAGGGATTTGATTTAGGTCATACTTGAATGGTTTGGTGGTTTCCCTACTTTCAAACATCTTCAAATGTCCTAACAATGTCCTTTATAGCAAAAAATAAAAAATTTCTGCTGTGTATATTATGTAAATATCTTGTTTTGTATCCCCTGCTGGTTATAGCGTCCACTGATAATTCTTTCCTAAAGAACATTCTTTCCTTCCCCATTCATTTGTTTATTCATTAATTTATTTATATCAGGATGAACTCATAGATTCTTCTTTTGTTTTGGGGGTTATAACCTAGAAGTCTCATGATTTATTCAGTGCTCAAATCATGCCAGATTTGTCCAGTAGAAACCATTTCAGGCTGAAAGTGAAAGTGAAGTTGCTCAGTTGTGTCTGACCCTTAGCAACCTCATGGACTGCAGCCTACCTGGCTCCTCCATCCATGGGATTTTCCAGGCAAGAGTATTGGAGTGGGTTGCCATTGCCTTCTCTGATTTCAGGCAGGCTCCATTCTTATTGACATGTTCTTGTTATTATTTTTTCCTTTAAGCACATCATCGCTTTCTGGTACAACAAAATGTTCCAGGGTCATCTTATACTTTGCCCGAGTGAGCCCTGGAATTGGCTGTTTTCCCAAAGTGCCATGGTTCCTTTTAGTGGAGACTGGCATTTAGAAACCAATGTCTGGGAACTGGGGTGTTCTGTGCTTCTGAGAAGAGACACCTGTTAAATTCTGACAACAGGATGCGTTTTACAGACTCTGGTGTGTACCGATCCTCTGGTCTGGCGTTTGACTCTTTTTCCTCTGGCTGCTTTTCTATTCAACCTGAAGCTGGGCTCAGCAGTGAGTCCTCTGCCAGGACTCCATTCCCGCCCTTCCTGCCTTTTCTCTGCCCAGTTCACACACCCTCCTGTCCCGTCTCCCTTTTCCACTGAACCACAGCCAGAGAGCCTGATTTTACACCAAACAAGCTTGCTGCAGGGCAAGGTGGATTTCTCTGGGATTTTACTGTATTCTGATCCCTGCCTTTACAGATCTTTTTTGTTTGAAATTGGGTGGAAAATAGGAAACTCCTCTGGGGCTGAAGGAAACTCTAAAAGAGTTTTTTCAGGAAGCACAAAATAACATTTCTAAAGGTGAGAATGCTCTGTGTCATGGTTAATTAGTAAACGTTTTCTTTCTTGGTGATATTTAAAATAATATTATTTTAGGGGACTTCCCAGGTGGTCCAGTGGTTAAGAATCCACCTGCCAGTGCAGGCGATATGGGTTTGATCCCTGGTCCAGGAAGATTCCACATGCCCCAGGTCAGCTAAGCTCTTGTGCCACAATTACTGAAGCCTGTGTGCCCTAGAGCTCATGCCCTGCAACAAGAGAAGGCACCACAATGAGAAGCTAGAGTCACCCCCATCCCCTGAAACTAGAGAAACAAAGACCCAGCACAGTCAAAACTAAATACGTTAAAAATTTTAAAGTTATTTTAAAAATAAATAAATAAAGTAATAGTGCTTTAGATTCAGTGAAAAAGATCAGACCTGTTATCCTTCAGAAGAGATCTCCTGGTTCTTCCTCATGAATGCTTTTCTTCCATGGCATTCAACATAATTGGTACCAGATTTGGGGGTCACTATTGGTTCATATGGGCTTCCCTGGTGGCTCAGACAGTAAAGAATCTGCCTGCAATGTGAGAGACCTGAGTTCAATCCCTGGGTCAGGAAGATTCCCCTGGAGAAGGGAATGGCAATCCACTTCAGTATTCTTGCCTGGAGAATCCCATGGACAGAGGAGCCTGGCGGGCTATAGTCAATGAGGTCGCAAAGAGCTGGACATGACTGAGTGACTAACGCTTGCACTTTCACTGGTTAATATTTGTCAGAGCTGTATCATCAATGCCTGGCACATTGATACTTAGTAAAACTTTGTTGAATGAATGCCTGAATTAATTTTATCTTCTCAGTAATCTTCGAAACAGAGATGACTTTCTCTTCTTTACTGATGGGGAGATGTGTATAAGAGACAGCCTGCAATGTGAGAGACCTGAGTTCAATCCCTGGGTCAGGAAGATTCCCCTGGAGAAGGGAATGGCAATCCACTTCAGTATTCTTGCCTGGAGAATCCCATGGACAGAGGAGCCTGGCGGGCTATAGTCAATGAGGTCGCAAAGAGCTGGACATGACTGAGTGACTAACGCTTGCACTTTCACTGGTTAATATTTGTCAGAGCTGTATCATCAATGCCTGGCACATTGATACTTAGTAAAACTTTGTTGAATGAATGCCTGAATTAATTTTATCTTCTCAGTAATCTTCGAAACAGAGATGACTTTCTCTTCTTTACTGATGGGGAGATGTGTATAAGAGACAGCCTGCAATGTGAGAGAC
Source organism: Madoqua kirkii (assembly GCA_006408675.1). Classification (NCBI taxonomy): domain Eukaryota; kingdom Metazoa; phylum Chordata; class Mammalia; order Artiodactyla; family Bovidae; genus Madoqua; species Madoqua kirkii. Next base: position 10,429 of record SJYC01101825.1, read on the forward strand.
CTGAGTTCAATCCCTGGGTCAGGAAGATTCCCCTGGAGAAGGGAATGGCAATCCACTTCAGTATTCTTGCCTGGAGAATCCCATGGACAGAGGAGCCTGGCGGGCTATAGTCAATGAGGTCGCAAAGAGCTGGACATGACTGAGTGACTAACGCTTGCACTTTCACTGGTTAATATTTGTCAGAGCTGTATCATCAATGCCTGGCACATTGATACTTAGTAAAACTTTGTTGAATGAATGCCTGAATTAATTTTATCTTCTCAGTAATCTTCGAAACAGAGATGACTTTCTCTTCTTTACTGATGGGGAGATGTGTATAAGAGACAGCCTGCAATGTGAGAGACCTGAGTTCAATCCCTGGGTCAGGAAGATTCCCCTGGAGAAGGGAATGGCAATCCACTTCAGTATTCTTGCCTGGAGAATCCCATGGACAGAGGAGCCTGGCGGGCTATAGTCAATGAGGTCGCAAAGAGCTGGACATGACTGAGTGACTAACGCTTGCACTTTCACTGGTTAATATTTGTCAGAGCTGTATCATCAATGCCTGGCACATTGATACTTAGTAAAACTTTGTTGAATGAATGCCTGAATTAATTTTATCTTCTCAGTAATCTTCGAAACAGAGATGACTTTCTCTTCTTTACTGATGGGGAGATGTGTATAAGAGACAGCCTGCAATGTGAGAGACCTGAGTTCAATCCCTGGGTCAGGAAGATTCCCCTGGAGAAGGGAATGGCAATCCACTTCAGTATTCTTGCCTGGAGAATCCCATGGACAGAGGAGCCTGGCGGGCTATAGTCAATGAGGTCGCAAAGAGCTGGACATGACTGAGTGACTAACGCTTGCACTTTCACTGGTTAATATTTGTCAGAGCTGTATCATCAATGCCTGGCACATTGATACTTAGTAAAACTTTGTTGAATGAATGCCTGAATTAATTTTATCTTCTCAGTAATCTTCGAAACAGAGATGACTTTCTCTTCTTTACTGATGGGGAGATGTGTATAAGAGACAGCCTGCAATGTGAGAGACCTGAGTTCAATCCCTGGGTCAGGAAGATTCCCCTGGAGAAGGGAATGGCAATCCACTTCAGTATTCTTGCCTGGAGAATCCCATGGACAGAGGAGCCTGGCGGGCTATAGTCAATGAGGTCGCAAAGAGCTGGACATGACTGAGTGACTAACGCTTGCACTTTCACTGGTTAATATTTGTCAGAGCTGTATCATCAATGCCTGGCACATTGATACTTAGTAAAACTTTGTTGAATGAATGCCTGAATTAATTTTATCTTCTCAGTAATCTTCGAAACAGAGATGACTTTCTCTTCTTTACTGATGGGGAAACTGAGGCTCCCACAGCCAAGGTTTGTTCAACGCTGTTGCCCCAGTAACTGGTGGAATGGGACTTCAAATCTGGATTTGTTAGAATCTAATGTGTGTGCAATGGCACCCCACTCCAGTACTCTTGCCTGGAAAATCCCATGGACGGAGGAGTCTGGTAGGCTGCGGTCCATGGGGTCGCTGAGAGTTGGACACGACTCAGTGACTTCACTTTTACTTTTCACTTTCCTACATTGGAGAAGGAAATCGCAACCCACTCCAGTGTTCTTGCCTGGAGACTCCCAGGGATGGGGGAGCCTAGTGGGCTGCCGTCTATGGGGTCGCACAGAGTCGGACACGACTGAAGCGACTTAGCAGCAGCAGCAGCAACGTGTGTGCAAAGTGTTTCAGTGGAGGAGATGCTTTTAGTGGAGAATTGAATTGAGTTTTTATTCCCATGATGAGTTTTGCCACTGAAGGAGTTTCTAAATTCTTAGAAATTAGGGCAGCACAAAAATGATCCAAAGGAGGACACAGAACAGGGACTGGTGCTGCAACGGTGGCCACGAGGGGCCCTCTAGGGGACCATAGCCACTCATCTCATTGTTTGCCATATTCCCACTGGAGTATGGCAGGGCCAGGCAGAGACAGGCGCCAGGGACTTGACCTCAACCATGAACTCCATCCTCTAGCTCCAGCTGGCTAGCTCTGGGGCCCGCCAGCGTGCCTTCTATGGCAGAAGACACTTCTCCCAAGGGCTCCACCATGCCACTTTCCCTGCCTCCTACACACGCCCAGCAGTTGGGCGGAATGGGGGTTACACCTCTGCTTTGAAGATGGGGAAACTGAGTCTCCAAGGATAGAAATACTTACCAGAGAGGAAGTTTCGCCATCTGTACAATGGGAGGATTGGACTTTGTGATGTCCAAGGCGGTTTCTCCAGTTCTCCGGATAGTGGTTTAATGGCCAGTGGCCTCCTCCCCTCCTCCTCTCCTCCCAACCTCGGGGCTTTCCTGCCCTGCTCCCAGGGGAAACAGTACTTCCATCCAATTGCTTCCCTTTGAACTGACAAGAGTCAAAACACAATCCTCATTTACATTTCAAAGACCGCAGTGCCCGATCTGGATCAGACACGCCATCCACCTGGTCTCTGAAAGTCCCTGTCCTGGCCTGGCAGCTGGGTTGGCTTCTCAAGAGATGAGTAAAGCACCTTTGGAGACATTTGAGAAGCGCTGAAAGACATTTCCACTTCTAAACAGATGTCTCCTAGAAATACCACAAAATACAATAGCTACTCACACTTGCACGTGTATACATGTTAGATGCCAGGTACTCATTAAATCCTTTACCACAACCTTCGAGATGGGTGTTATTATTTCCCCATTTTACAGATGAGGCCACAGAGGCACCAGAAGGTTAAACAATTTGCCCAAAGTCAAGATGGAGAATTTGAGCTTCCTGCGTATTTACTTTCACTTTTCACTTTCACCTGTTGGAGAAGGAAATGGCAACCCACTCCAGTGTTCTTGCCTGTAGAATCCCAGGGACGGGGGAGCCTGGTGGGCTGCAGTCCATGGGGTCACACAGAATCAGACACGACTGAAGTGACTTACAGCAGCAGCAGCAGCAAGAGACCTCCATACTGTTTTCCATAGCGGCTGCACCAATTTACGTGCCCGCCAACAGTGTGGGAGGGTTCTTTTCTCTCCACATCTTCTCCAACATTTATTATTTATGGGCTTTTTGAAGATAGCCATTCAGATTGGTGTGAGTTGATATCTCACTGTGGTTTAGCTTTGCATTTCTCTCGTAATTAGTGATGTTAAGCATTTTTCCAAGTGCCTGTTGGCCATCTCTATGTGTTCCATAGAAAGATGCCTCTTTAGCTCTTCTGTCCCGGCACTATTTGAACCTTTGTTCAATGCAAGAAGTTCACAGACTGAGAAAAACTGACAGTCCTAGTAGAGGAAACAGGTTGGCATTTAAAGTTCATTCAGTCCTGTTCAGCAGCGTCTACCATGTGCCAGGTGCTGGGGAGACAGCAGTGAACAGATGAAATGAAGTCTTTGCTCTCAGGGAAGCACCAACCATCGACAACAGGAGGCCCTCTTTGGGGCCTTTGTGTCTTTCTGCCCCTGTTGGTGGTGAACAGTTGTCCCTGGCTCCCTCTCCCTGACCCTGAGAGCCCGGGGAACAGAGGCCAGATTCAGGGCCGCTCGCTGAACACTTGTTTTCTGCAGAGTCCCCTTAGCTGGGTCTGGTCCTCCACCTGTCCCAGTGCCTCTGGCTTTTTCCTCTGGGCAGCTGTCCCTCCTGAGCCCCCTCCTTCCATCTTGCCTGCCTCCTTCTCTCCCCGACCTTGGGGGCACTGGCCGTGGTTCTCAATCCTGGCTGGCCATCCGCATCCCTGGAAGTATTCAGAAAGCACAGGACCCGCTGGGCATAGTCAAGACCCTGCAGGTGTGAGAATGGGGTCCTGGCTTCTGATATCTTTCTGGGGCCATTCCAGGTTGAGATCTCGGCTCTATTGGTGACACGGAAGCCCTGGAGTGACTTCCCCAGCTTTGACTTGGAGAAGCGACACGCTGTAAGCCAGGGGCTTCAGGAGGAGACTGACTGGGCATCTCAAGGCCAGGTCAGAGGAGTCAGGACCGAGCCCAGCAGGTCCAGAGAGGGATGCTCAGTTGTGAGGCTGATCTCCAGGAGGGGAGGGAGGGGTGGGCACCCTCTGGCTCCTCCCCAGGCCACTCCCAGAGCTCTCTGTCCTCAAGGCTGCAGAGGGCTCCTGCAGCACAGGTCAGGGAAGAGGAGGGGAAGAGGAGGAGTAGGTAGGGGCAGCTGTCTTCTCTCTCTCCTTCTCCTGTTAAGTCCTGGTCATCTTTCAAGGCACTGTTCTAATTTCACCTCCTCCAGGAAGGCTTCCCTTATTACCCAGATGAAAACCAACCCATCAGTTCCTCATAGGACTTCCCCAAGTATTTCCTTGGGATTCACTCTGTATACTTAACTCATCAAACTTAGATTGGGAGGTGACTCTGAAGCTAGTCCACTCTCCTCTACTTTGGCAGGCCTCCGTGTATACATCTCATGCATGTGTACCCCTCAGCCTGAGGTCAGAGCCCCCCACATTTGAGGCCACCTGCAGGTATAGGAGCTAGGTTCCTTTGGCTCCATTGTTCCTCTGGGGTCGGGGTAGGGCCTGGAAGACTGGGAGCACGGTCTCCTTGGGCCCTCTGGCCCCATGCCAGGACTCTGTCTTTGAGGACTTTTCCTGGGAGAACCAGGGGAAGGTTTGGCCCATCCAGAGGGACTGGACACTTCAACCAGGAAGCCTGATGTGTGACTCTGGGCAACCAGCCCTCTTTGTGGATATGTAGGGCAGAAACCAACCAGGGCTCTTGGCCTTCCCCATTAACAGAAACTGACTAGAGGCCAGAGAAGAAATTTAGGCCAGACTTACTGGGGATCCTCTACCAGGTATAGGACAGAGGAATAACAAGTAACAGGTTCCCTTGCTGGCTCCCTGCAGTGGGGGTGATCCCTGGGGTGAGGGTAGGGGGGTGTCCAGGGGTTGGGCGTGAGGCCGGGCTTAGGCGGTCGACCCATCCCTTTGTGGTGTTGAGTGTTAGGGGGGCTTGCCCAGCACCCTGCTTTTGCTCCCAACACCGTTTATTTTTGCTTCTGGCTCTTCAGAAATGGCAGTTGTGTGTGTGTGTGTGTGTGTGTGTGTCTTTTTTGTATCTTTTTGGTCCAGAATTTGCCCCAACTGTGCATGCACAGGGTTATTTTTAGTCCCATATAGTTTCTTTGTATTTTTGTAGCTGGAGGAGAGGTGTGTTTGCAGCTGTCATTGAAGGGTCCCAGATCCCAGCCTGGGAAGGTTTCCCAGGGTCTCACTGCCAGACCAGGAAGGATCAAGGGGCTTTCTCCCCCAACATGGAGTATAAGAAAAGCCCCATCCAAAAACAAGCACAGAAGCCCAGTGAAGGATCTGAATTTCTCCACTCTGACCTTTTCATTTTTTGAAATGTCACATTTGAAATGTTTTTTCTCGCTTTTTTGGGTGTCTTGCTTTGCTGGTGACCTCAGCAGTACATGTTATTTTGTGTGCTGGGAAATCCAGCTTTTGGTGTTGTGTGTGGGTAGATTTCTATGTATGGGTTACATTAATATATGCACGCAGCCTATATGCACACACACACACAAATCACATCACACTGTGTTGATCAGTGGTTCTCAGGCCTGCCTCAGTTCAGTTCAGTTCAGTCGCTCAGTCGTGTCCAACTCTTCTCGACCCCAAGAACTGCAGCACACCAGGCCTCCCTGTCCATCACCATCTCCCGGAGTTCACTCAGACTCACGTTCATCGAGTCAGTGATGAACATCCAGCCATCTTATCCTCTGTGGTCCCCTTCTCCTCCTGCCCCTAATCCTTCCCAGCATCAGAGTCTTTTCCAATGACTCAACTCTTCCCATGAGGTGGCCAAAGTACTGGAGTTTCAGCTTTAGCATCATTCCTTCCAAAGAAATCCCAGGGCTGATCTCCTTTAGAATGGACTGGTTGGATCTCCTTGCAGTCCAAGGGACCCTCAAAAGTCTTCTCCAGCACCACAGTTCAAAAGCATCAATTCTTTGGTGCTCAGCCTTCTTCACAGTCCAACTTTCACATCCATACATGACCACAGGAAAAACTATAGCCTTGACTAGACGGACCTTTGTTGGCAAAGTAATGTCTCTGCTTTTGAATATACTATCTAGGTTGGTCATAACTTTTCTTCCAAGGATTAAGCGTCTTTTAATTTCATGGCTGCAGTCACCATCTGCAATGATTTTGGAGTCCCCCAAAATAAAGTCTGACACTGTTTCCACTGTTTCTCCATCTATTTCCCATGAAGTGATGGGACCAGATGCCATGATCTTCGTTTTCTGAATGTTGAGCTTTAAACCAACTTTTTTGCTTTCCTCTTTCACTTTAATCAAGAG
>SJYC01101826.1:0-71059 GCA_006408675.1 Madoqua kirkii
AGAATAAAGTCTGACACTGTTTCCTCTGTTTCCCCATCTATTTCCCATGAAGTGATGGGACCAGATGCCATGATCTTTGTTTTCTGAATGTTGAGCTTTAGGCCAACTTTTTCGCTTTCCTCTTTCACTTTCATCAAGAGGCTCTTTAGTTCTTCTTCACTTTCTGCCATAAGGGTGGTATCAGCTGCATAGCTGAGGTTATTGATATTTCTCCTGGCAATCTTGATTCCAGCTTGTGTTTCTTCCAGTCCAGCATTTCTCATGATGTACTCTGCATATAAGTTGAATAAACAAGGTGACAGTATACAGCCTTGACGTACTCCTTTTCCTATTTGGAACCAGTCTCTTGTTCCATGTCCAGTTCTAACTGTTGCTTCCTGACCTGCATACAGGTTTCTCAAGAGGCAGGTTAGGTGGTCTGGTATTCCCATCTCTTTCAGAATTTTCCACAGTTTATTGTGATCCACACAGTCAAAGGCTTTGGCATAGTCAATAAAGCAGAAATAGATATTTTTCTGGAACTCTCTTGCTTTTTCCATGATCCACCATTGGCTTTATTCACTCTATAATTTAATTCAAGATGTTGGATTAGGAAGAGAAAGAATGATGTATTTTTCTACAAAGAGAGTATGGTTTAGAAAATATATTGAGGCTCTGCTCTCCTGGGGTCTCCTCAGCAGGTTCATATTTGGGGCCTTTCTGCAGCTGTTAGGGCTTAACCTGGGGCTCATACAAAATTTGTATGAAATTGAAGTGAAGCTTAAAAAGGCATGGCTTTCGTATAACTCACAGAAGCCGCATGCCAATAGAGATGCCGGCTGGACTTACATGTGTATGGCACTGGGCTGGAGTAGCTATCTATAGTATTCTAGTTAAGCTGCTCCCAAGTGAGCAGTAGAGAGCTACATTTCTGCTAATTATCATAACCAAATCACGGTTCACGTATTGCTGAAGCCTGGCTTGGAGAATTTTGAGCATCACTTTACTAGCATGTGAGATGAGATGAGATGAGTGCAATTGTGGGGTAGTTTGAGCATTCTTTGGCATTGCCTTTCTTTAGGATTGGAATGAAAACTGACATTTTCCAGTCCTGTGGCCACTGCTGTGTTTTCCAAATTTGCTGGAAAATGGCAGCTCTATGGTTGGTTAATGGCAGCCTCCTCCAAGAGGGCTTATGCTATACCCAGGTCTGCTGCACCCAGAGCCCCTGCCCCCGCAGCAGGTCCCTGCTGACCCGGCCTCCACGGGAGACAGGGAAACACAGCTCTGGCTCAGTCTCTGTGGCGCCTCTGGGTCCTGGTGCACACAGTGTTTGTGTCTGGCCAGTATGGGGTTTGGTTCTGAATGCGATTTCACCCCTCCTTCCATCCCGCTGGAGCTTCTCCTTTGGCTGTGGAGTATCGTTTTTGGCAGGATCCAACATTCTCCTGTTGATGGTTGTTCAGCAGTGAGTTCTAGTTTTGGAGTTCTGGCAGGAGGTGATGAGCGCACGTCCTTCTACTCCACCATCTTGGAGTAATACTAATCACGCAGCAACCCAGGATTTTTGTTGAGGAATTATTTTAATTGTATTTAAATGAATGGCATGCAAGTGCCAACTTAAAAAAATTCACAACATAAAAGTTGAGAGTTATGTTTTATTTGGTGGGAATTTTTAGGACTTCAAGACAGCATCTCAGGTGACCCTGAGAACTACTCCAAGGAGGCGAGGGGAGGAGCCAGATCATATAAAAGTTTTACAGCAAAGGGCAGGTAGTCTGAACGTCAAAAGTTAAAAGTTATTATTAATTAAAGAAAACCAGGTAATCCAAGCTAAGGAATTTAGCTCCTGTCTATGTAGGGGGAAAGGCAAGAGTCTGGGTTCACTGAAATCACTCCTTTGACACGCACCTCAGCTATCTAGGACCAGTTTCCCGTATTTTCACATCCTGAGCTTCCTTTCCTCGGGGCTCACCTTAGGGAGTGACCGTACATCTGCTGGCTGCTAGAAGGCAGATAGTCTCCTTCCTGTGACCCTCAGGGCTCACCAGCTCACACTGGAGGGCTGGAAATGCTGATGACTGTGACATCCTTATTTACTGATAACAAGGAAATATTCCATTTCTCACAAGCATACCTCATTTTATTGTGCTTCACTTTACTGTACTTCACAGATATTTCATTGTTTGACAAGTTGAATGTTCGCCCTGCATCAAGCCAGTCTATTGATGCCATTTGCCAATAGATTTGCTCACTTGTTCTTTCGTGTCACATTTTGGTAATTTCTTGAAATATTTCAAACATTTTCATTATTGTTCTATTTTTTATGGTGATCTGTGTTCTGTGATCTTTGTGTTACTCTTGCAAAAAGATTATGACTGGCAGAAGCTCAAATAATCTTTAGCACTTTTTAGCAATAAACCACTTTTTAATTAAGGTCTCTATATTTTTATAGCCAATGGGGTCACCAAGAGTCGCACACAACTGAGTGACTAAGAGTTTCACTTTCATATTTTTAAACATGATGCTATTATTGCACATTTAATAGACTACAGTATGGTGTAAACATAACTTTTAAATGCACTGGGAAACCAAAAAAAAAAAAAATTGTGACTTGCTTTATCGTGATAATTGCTTTTTTCCTATGGTCTTGAACTGAACTCACAGTATCTCCAAGGTATGCCCATGTTTCCTAAGCCCTTGTAAATTTGAGGAAGTCTTTCTGTTGCTTTTGAACATAAAGCTCTAAAGCCTGGATATAGCATTTTCATAAAAATTGTTTTTCTTTAAACTCTGTAGACATTGCTCTATTGTCTCTTGGGGATTTGTATTGAAAATTAAAGTGTAGCCCACTCTAATATAAAAGTGCTTAGTTGACAGGTATTTTCCCCTTCCCTCATAAAACTTTCTCACCTGATGGTTTTAATGCCTATTTGCATTCTGCTATTGCATCTTTAGTTTTCTTATTTTCTTTTCTTACCTCAGGCAGCTCCACTTCATTATTAACTGATTCCCTTTACATGTTCCTTTCATCTGAATTTGTTCAAGTCTTAAAAGTTTAGGTTCATGGTTGAAATGTTTTAAAAAATATTCAAATGAGAGGAAATACACAAAGAGTATATATCAGAAAGGATTGTAATAAAAGATGTTTGCCTAGTTTCATATGAAGTCAAAATTGGATGAAAAATCATGAATCAATTATAGTGTAGCCATAAAAAAAAATGGGACACTATAACACAGTGGAAAGAACAAAGTCTTGCTACACAAAACAGCAAGACTAACTTTGCAGACATAATGTTGAAGTTACTATAAAGCACACACTCTGTTATTACGTATATAAATCGAAGCACAGTTTAACTAGTCTTCAGTGATAAGGCCAAAAGAGTGGTTATATTTGTGAAGCATAAAGACTGAGAGAAGATATAAAGAATGTAGGTTACTAGAATTTTTCTATTTCTTAATCTTGATAGAGTTTATGCTGGTACATTTACTAAGTAAAAAACAGATCAAACTGTACATTTAGAATTTGTGAAGTTCTTTCTGTGTATGCTGTATTTCAAAAAGAATGTTTACCAAAAATGTAAATAATACATTGATTTACCTAATTTTGAAAATACTACAATTATAAATAGAGTCAGTCCTCCCTATCCACATGGTCTGTACCCATCAGTTCAGTGCAGTTCAGTCACTCAGTCACGTCCAGTTCTTTGTGATCCCATGGACTGCAGCACACCAGGCTTCTCTGTTCATCACCAACTCACTCTCAGAGCCTACTCAATGTCCATCGAGTTGGTGATGCCATCCAACTATCTCAACCTCTGTCGTTCCCTTCTCCTCCCGTTTTCAGTCTTTCCCAGCAACAGGGTCTTTTCAAATGAGTCAGTTCTTTGCATCAGGTGGACAAAGTATTGGAGTTTCAGCTTCAGCATCAGTCCTTCAAATGAATGTTCCGGACTGATCTCCTTTAGGGTGGACTGGTTGGATCTCCTTGCAGTCCAAGGGACTCTCAAGAGTCTTCTCCAACACCACAGTTCAAAAGCATCAATTATTCAGCACCCAGTTTTATTTATAATCTAACTGACATCCATACATGACTACTAGAAAAACCATACCCTTGACAAGACAGATATTTGTCAGCAAATTGATGTCTCTGCTTTCTAATATGCTGTCTAGGTTGATCATAACTTTTCTTCCAGGGAGTAAGCATCTTTTAATTTCATGGCTGCAATCAACATCTGCACTGATTTTGGAGCCCAAAATAATAAAGTCTGTCACAGTTTCCACTGTTTCCCCTTCTATTTGCCATGAAGTGTTGGGACAAGATGCCATGATCTTAATTTTCTGAATGTTGAGTTTTAAGCCACCTTTTTCACTCTCTTCTTTCACTTTCATCAAGAGGCTCTTTAGTTCTTCTTCACTTTCTGCCATAAAGATGGTGTCATCTGCATATCTGAGGTTACTGATATTTCTCTCTGCAATCGTGATTCCAGTTTGTGCTTCTTCCAGCCCAGCGTTTCTCATGATGTGCTCTGCGTTTAAGTTAAATAAGCAGGGTGATAGTATACAGCCTCAGCGGACTTCTCTCCTGATCTGCAGCCAGTCTGTTGTTCCATGTCCGGTTCTAACTGTTGCTCCTTGACCTGCACACAGGTTTCTCAGGACGCAGGTCAGCTGGTCTGGTGGCCCATCTCTTTAAGGGTTTTCCACAGTGTGTTGCAATCCACACAGGTGAAGGCTTTGGCGTACTCAGTGACGCAGAAGCAGATGTTTTTGTGGAACTCTCTTGCTTTTACAATGATCCAACGGATGTTGGATCTGCAATCATGGATTTGACCAATCAGCAATAGAGAATTTTTTTAATTTCCGGAAAATTCCCCAAAGCAAAACCTAAATTTGCAGGGCACCAGCAACTATTTACAAAGCATTTGCATTGTATTAGGTATTATAAGTAATCTAGAGAGGATGTAAAGTATATGGGAGGATGTGTGTAGGTTACAGGCAAACACTAGCCTATTTTATGAAAGGAACTTAAGCCTTGCTGGACTTTGGCATCAATCTCTCACAGATAACAAGTACAACTGTATGCAACTCTAACTAAATACAAACAAAGAGTTAGCCCTTGTCAACTGGATTTTAAATAGCAGAGTTGGGGGGAAAAAAAGTCAGAAACTTCTGCAGATTAGACTCTTTCCCATTCATGAAGATTTCCCAGGGAGAATGTACCATGCCCCCCATTGTGATTTCATTTCCAAACACTGAGATTGAAAACTGAATACTAAACAGGCAATTCCAAATCAAAAGCAAAATTTTAAGTCCTTGATTCTCCTCACACAATTGAGTGACTCAGGAAAGGCAGTCTCAGCACCTTTGGTCCTCTTCCGCAGGAGACATGAGTGCGAGGAGCCCTGTCCTCAACCAGTCTGGCCCCACGGAGTTCGTGTTTCGCGTCTTCACCACCGTCCCAGAACTCCAGGTCCTCCTCTTCGTCCTCTTCCTCCTTCTCTACTTGATGATCCTTTGCGGCAACGCGGCCATCATCTGGGTGGTGTGCACACACAGCTCACTCCACACCCCCATGTACTTCTTCCTGTGCAATCTGTCCTTCTTGGAATCTGCTACACCACCGTGGTGGTGCCCTTGATGCTGGCCAACATCCTGGGGGCCCCGAGGCCCATCCCACTGGCTGGCTGTGGGGCCCAAATGTTCTTCTTCGTCACCCTGGGCAGCACTGACTGCTTCCTCTTGGCGGTCATGGCCTACGACCGCTACGTGGCCATCCGCCACCCGCTGCGTTACAGGCTCATCATGACCCGGAAGCTCTGCGTCCAGGTGGTGGGCTGCGCCGCGGGCCTGGCCTCCCTCCTCTCCCTGCAGCTCACCGGCCTGATCTTCACCCTGCCCTTCTGCGGGCCCCGCCGCGAGATCAACCACTTCCTGTGCGACGTGCCCCCGGTCCTGCGGCTGGCCTGCGCGGACATCCGCGTGCACCAGGCCGTGCTCTACGCCGTGGGCGGCCTCGTGCTGACCGTGCCCTTCCTCCTCATCTCCGTCTCCTACGCGCTCATCGCCTCGGCCATCCTGCGCATCCGCTCCGCGGCGGGCCGCCGCCGGGCCTTCTCCACCTGCTCCTCCCACCTCGCCGTGGTCCTGCTGCAGTACGGCTGCTGCAGCCTGGTCTACCTGCGCCCCCGGTCCAGCACCTCGGAGGACGAGGACCGCCAAATCGCCCTGATCTACACCTTCGTCACCCCCCTACTCAACCCCCTGATCTACACTCTGCGCAACAAGGATGTCAAAGGCGCTCTGAAGAAGGCCCTCGTCAGTAAAGCAGCCTCAGACAACACGTGAAGGCTCAGGGGCTGGGGTGGGTGTCTGTCACTTGCCATCATGGCAAAGGGAGCACTTTCATGCTTTCCCACCCTGTGCCACGGATTTGACGTTGTGCCCCATTTGGCCCGGGTCCACAACCTGTACTCATAATTCAGGGTCCAAGAGAAAGGCTTCCTCTTCCTGCCTGATGGTGAGGCCTGCCGGGACCGGGGGCCCTTGCTTGCCGGGCAACGCTTGCTCGTGGCTCTTCAGAAGTGGCCATGGGGGGCTGGTCTGATAATGAGATTACACATGCCGTACCACCTCCAATCAAAAATAAATTTAAAAAAATAAATTGGTATAACCTTTTGTAACTGAAAATTGGGTTCCTGCCCCCAGTGCTGAGTGAGTAATGAGGGCAACCTGGCTATGTTCCAGTGTCTCCTGGTTTATGGTCTATGGGAACTTGAATAGAATTTATATCCTACTGTGTGTGAACATCTTATAAATCTTTATTATGGTGGATTGGTTCACAGTGCTTTTCATGTCTGCTATATCCTTCTACTGAAATGGCAGCCCACTCCAGTACACTTCCCTGGAGAATTCCTTGGACAGGGAGGCCTGGCAGGCTACAGTCCAAGGGGTCGCAGAGAGTCAGACACAACTGAACAGCTAAACATCAGCAACACCCTTCTACTTGTCTGTGTCTCCAGTCTATTAATTTTTGATTGTTTGATATTGAAACTCCAACTAAAAATCTTCATCTATCTTCTTAAAAAGTAACTGTAATATACAGTGGAACTAACTGTAAATTTGTTCTGTATTTTCCAAGTCTCCTGTAAATGTACTATCAATATTTTCGTAATTTAAAAAATAACAAAGAAAGAGTAATGAGGTCAAGGCTGTGAGGACAAAGAAAGAGAAATTTGTTAATTTGCTGGCAAACGAGGAGGGTAGCAGACTAGCATCTTGAAAACTGCCCTCCTGCTCTCTGAAAGAGGGCAGGTCAATTTAAAGAGATTTATGAGGGTCGGGATGGTAGCACTAGGCAAGCAAGGCTTTGCTGAGCAGATGCCACTATTCCTGACCTTCCCTTGATTCACGGTCACTGTGGTTGTCTGCCTTTGATCAAGATGTTCCAACAGTTTTTCTGCCGACCACTTGGTCCTAAGCGCCTGTGACTCAAGATAAGAACAACTAGCAAAACAAGAAAGAAGTTACCAGCACAGTTAGCAGAAAAAAACAGCATGTGTACATTATTTGATTTAATGCGTGAGTTAAAAGAGAAGGTTAGTTATTAAATTTTTAACTCTGTAGTCAGCCTGTCTCTTATACACATCTCATCAATTATGGACAATGTTTTTCTTCTATACCCATTTAGGCATTTTTCATGATTTTTAATGTAAGATTCTGTTACTCTTATAATTGGGAAAATAGTCATTTATAAGAGGAATCTGAGGCTGTCATAAATTTATTTGCCAAGTAAACTTTCCGTCGTCATAGTGATGATGTTTTTGTGTTTTTCCTAAATTTTTAATGTTTTTCCTAGATTAACACTTTTTGCTTTGGTTACTTCCTCTCTTCAAAACTAGATTTAATACTTTAAAATGTTTTATATAATTTCACACAGTGATAAGGAAAACTAAACACTTGTTACTTATTCCAGGAACAGCTATAGATTTACGATATTAAAAATGCCTTTGCTTTCAACTAAACATTGAAGAAGAGAAGAAAGATCTCTGGTGGGCAGGTTGCTTATGAACAAACCCAGGTCAAGTCACATCAGAGCATAATTAATCAATTAAATGTATATACTGAACTTGGCATTGTTGAGGATGCGAACAAAAGTTTGCAACTGCATTTTCTTGCCTCCTTTCATTTGTGCTCATTGTCACAAATAATAGAGAAAACTAACCTGGAATTCCAAAGGAAGGGGCTTCCCTGGCGGCTCAGTGGTAAAGAATCCGCATGTCAATGCAGGGGACGCAAAAGACGCCTGTTCGATCCCTGAGCCAGGAAGATCCTTTGGAGGAGGAAATGGCAGCCCACTCCAGTATCCTTGCCTGGAAAACCCCATGGACAGAGGAGCCTGGTGGGCTACAGTCAATGGGGCTGTGAAAGAGTCAGACATGACTGAGCAGTGTGCAAAAGGAAGAGTGGTGAAATGTTAGCTGTTGGGAAGAAGGCTCTGAAGTGCTGATCAGTCCTTTCTACTGAATTACGGAGTTCCCCCAGTTACCTTCCTGAATATATTTTAGCTGAATGTAATGAGCTCCTCCTTCTCATTTATAAATTATTCCCTTAAAATAAGAGTCTTTGCATGAAGATACCAGATTCTGAAATTAGAACACTGAGTGCAATATCGGTGCATCGTCAGTCATATCATGGGACTGACTGGTCAGTCAATGATGTTTCTTTGAGAAAATGATGGTGTCCCTCCCCCACACCCCGCTTTGCAAGATGTGTATAAGAGACAGCCCCCACACACCCCGCCCCCAGCCCCAGCGCCTGGTAACAAGGTGCACTCATGGCAGCGTAAGCGGAAGTCGGAACTTGCAGGATTATTTTAGGATTTAGCATCCTCACTGCTCCTTTCAGATTTCTGCTTCTTTCAAAGCCCTGCTCCTCCTTTTCAAGCTCACCCTGTTGGGTGTGTGAGTCTGTTCTTGGTGTCAAACGACTTGCAGAGAAGCAGCTGGCCGGGAGGTGCGCTCCCCTTCAGCGGGCATTCTCTACCTATGCCTGTCTCATCAGAACTTCATGAAAATGCAGTTCACCGCATAATACAATCCAGGAGCCGTGTGGATCCGTAAGCACCCTGTGGCCAGAAGACACGACACAAATATCACTAGTGTGTTGACACAACGGACTCCTCCAGCTCTTCTCGTGCAGCTTTGCTGGCGGGTGGGAACAAGGCTTAGTTACGGCAGCAGGAGCAGTGCTCCCACGTGGAAACGCCTTCCCGGCGTTTCTCCCCGCCCGCCCCTAACAAAAAGGATCTATTTTTAAATCCAAAGTCTGAAAAAAGGTAATTGCAAAATCAGGAAGACTGAGAAAGTTATTACAATTCTGCTGCAGGAATTAAAGCATAACAATCACTCAACATCACTGATGGTCGGGGAAATGCAAGTGAAACCTGCGATGAGGCAGCACCTTACAGCTGTCAGAGCGGCTATCACCAAGAAGTCTACAAAGTTCCACAGAGAAGAGACTAGTGGTTAGCAGTAGGGAGAGGGAAGAGAGGAACGGCAAGACAGGGAAACGGGGGTAGGAGGCACAAAATATGTACCTTTTATGTATAAAATAAATCAGATACAGCATAGGGAAAATAGCCAAAATGCTATAATAAGTTAAAATGGAATACAGTCCACAGCAATAACTGACTCACGATGTTGCACACATAAAACAAATATAATGCTGCAGAAAAATTACAGATTAATTTTTTAAATACATAAAATATAATTTAATTTAAAAAAAAATAAAGCATTACCATCAATGTAGAGAGGCTACTGGTTCAGAGGGATCCACTCATGTCAGGAAGAAAGTGGGGACCAACCAGGAAATGTGACATGCAGCGTCAGAGGTCAAGTCTGCATTTCTGAGACCAGAACCAGAAGCCCTGGGAGAAACGGTCACGATCTGATCAGTCACTCTTGATGGTAGCTGTTCCCATATGTGTGTTTATGGCCCGTTTGCTGTTCAGTTCAGTCAGTTCAGTCGCTCAGTCGTGTCCGACTCTTTGCGACCCCATGAACCGCAGCACGCCAGGCCTCCCTGTCCATCACCAACTCCCGGAGGTCACTCAGACTCACATCCATCGAGTCAGTGATGCCATCCAGCCATCTCATCCTCTGTCGTCCCCTTCTCCTCCTGCCCTCAATCCCTCCCAGCATCAGAGTCTTCTCCAATGAGTCAACTCTTCGCATGAGGTGGCCAAAATACTGGAGTTTCAGCTTTAGCATCATTCCTTCCAAAGAAATCCCAGGGCTGATCTCCTTCAGAATGGACTGGTTGGATCTCTTTGCAGTCCAAGGGACTCTCAAGAGTCTTCTCCAATACCACAGTTCAAAAGCACCAATTCTTCAGCATTCAGCCTTCTTCACAGTCCAACTCTCACATCCATACATGACCACAGGAAAAACCATAGCCTTGACTAGATGGACCTTAGTCAGCAAAGTATGTCTCTGCTTTTGAATATGCTGTCTAGGTTGGTCATAACTTTTCTTCCAAGGAGTAAGTGTCTTTTAATTTCATGGCTGCAGTCACCATCTGCACTGATTTGGGAGCCCAAAAAAGCAAAGTCTGACACTGTTTCCACTGTTTCCCCATCTATTTCCCATGAAGTGATGGGACCGGATGCCATGATCTTCATTTTCTGAATGTTGAGCTTTAAGCCAACTTTTTTACTCTCCTCTTTCACTTTCACCAAGAGGCTTTTTAGCTCCTCTTCACTCTCTGCCATAAGGGTGGTATCATCTGCATATGTGAGGTTATTGATATTTCTTCCTGCAATCTTGATTCCAGCTTGTGCTTCTTCCAGTCCAGCGTTCCTCATGATGTACTCTGCATAGAAGTTAAATAAGCAGGGTGACAATATACAGCCTTGACGTACTCCTTTTCCTATTTGGAACCAGTCTGTTGTTCCATGTCCAGTTCTAACTGTTGCTTCCTGACCTGCATACAGGTTTCTCAAGAGGCAGGTCAGGTGATCTGGTATTCTCATCGCTTTCAGAATTTTCCACAGTTTATTGTGACCCATACAGTCAAAGGCTTTGGCGTAGTCAATAAAGCAGAAATAGATGCTTTTCTGTAACTCTCTTCCTTTTTCCATGATCCAGCAGATGTTGGCAATTTGATCTCTGGTTCCTCTGCCTTTTCTAAAACCAGCTTGAACAGTTCATGGTTCACGTATTGCTGAAGCCTGGCTTGGAGAATTTTGAGCATTACTTTACTAGCGTGTGAGATGAGTGCAATTGTGTGGTAGTTTGAGCATTCTTTTGCATTGCCTTTCTTTGGAATTAACAGGGAGTTATTCTTGCAAGTAAAGGAAGCAGTCGTTAGTTCATGTGCATAAGATACTTTATACAAATCCTGTGAGAGATGTTCCAGGAAATAATACATTATAGAGACAAATAAGTCCTGAAACTGGCAGTTTTGACATGATTCTGTCTAGCGCTTTAAATCCTGTTTGGACACCTGCATGCTCGCTTACCGAGTGCTGCCCAGTCACGCCCTGGCGCGTTTTCCGGCATTTGGCTGATCTCTAGTCTACTGCGGTGGCGGTTTGGTTGCTAGGCTGTGGCTGTCACTGCCCCGTGTACTGTAGCCTGCCAGGCTTCTCTGTCCATGGGGCTCTCCAGGAAAAAGACTAGAGTGGGCTGCAGTTTCCTTCTCCAGGGAGTTTTCTTGACCTGGGAATCTGTTACGTAGTTACAATAGGGAAAGGGAGTCTAGAACGGTAGTGGCTTAAAGATAAGGAAGAGAAAAGCTCGTGAAAATAAAGCTCGTGAAAATAGAACAAAGGAAGGTCCGAGGACCAGAGTAAGGACCTCCGGTAAAACAGACAACACTCCTGGCCGCCCGATTTACACAGGACAGGCCCGGGGGGGGTAGAAAAAACATAGAAAGCAGAGTCAACGCTCGCTGGCTCGCCCCCAGGCGCTGAGGCGCACTTCTCTTCGCGTCTTTGGATCAACGTGCCCTCACGCCTTCAAGATGGATTCTCCTGCTTTCTTCTAAATAAAAGAGCTGGAACACTGATTTGTCTAAGAGCTACAACACAGTCCCCTTGCGACCTGAGAGCTGTAACACGGTCTGTCCAAGACCCGAGAGCTGTGACGCGCCCAGGGGCTTTACTCCAGACCTTTGTTGTGGCGAGACAAACACCGAGGAGCACACACCCGCCCCAGGTCTCCTGCTCAGCAGGCAGCCTGGAGCGTTACAGGTGGATTCTCACCGACTCAGCCGCCAGGTCATCCCCCACAGTCTGCAGTACTTAGTATATACTAAAACACCTAAAATTTGCAATTATTGAGCAAATTTGAGATACCTGAACTAATGAGTAAAGAGTACTAAGAATGCTGAAAATATTTTAAGAATGACTTAGAACCTTATACTTTTCATAAGAATTCCCAGGAATTTCAAGTTCCCATTCCCACATGTTGAAGACCAGGGAAACCATACAGGAAGTGTTTGCCCAGGCACGTCGGTGTTACCCAGTTACAGCTAATGCATGGAGAGGGAGAGACGAGGAAACCAATGAATGCAAGAGATTACCGTACAACAGTACATCCTGGGCAGTTTGTTTCAAGGATATTGGTGGGTTAAAAAGCTGCAGTACAGTCAAGAGTCAACACAAGAGGTATTTTCATAACGATTATCTCTCTCTCTTAGCAGTGACTTTGAAAACCACAAAAAATCACAGATTCTGCCAAAGAAAGTTCAAACTGCCACACAGTTGCGCTCATTTTACATGCTAGGAAGGTTATGCTCAACACCCTTCAAGTTAGGCTTCAGCAGTGTATATGTGAACTGAGACGTTCCAGACGTACAAGCTGGGTTTAGAAAAGGCAGAGGAAGCAGAGATCAAATTGCCAACATTTGTTAGATCATAGAGAAACCAAAGGAATTCCAGAAAAAACACCTACTTCTTCTTCACTGACTGTGCTAAAGCCTTTGACTGTGGATCACAACAAACTGTGGAAAATACGGAGATGGGAATACCAGACCAACTTAGCTGTCTCCCGAGAAACCTGTATGTGGATCAAGAAGCAACAGTTGGAATCTTACATGGAACAATGAACTGGTTCAAAACTGGGAAAGAAGTAAGACAAAGCTGTATGTTGCCACCTTGCTTATTTAACTTATATGCAGAGTGCTGTGTGCTTAGTCACTCCGTCACGTCCAACTCTTTGTGACCCCATGGACTGTAGCCCTCCAGGCTCCTCTGTCCATGAGGATTCTCCAGGCAAGAATACTGGAGTGGGTTGTCATTTCCTTCTCCAGCGGATCTTCCCAAGCCAGGGATCAAACCCGGGTCTCCTGCACTGCAGGCGGATTCTTTACCGTCTGAGCCTGCAGGGAGTACATCATGCAAAATCTCGGCTGGATGAAGCACAAGCTGGAACCAAGGTTTCCAGGAGAAATATCAACAAACTCAGATACACAAATAAACCACTCTAGCGGCAGAAAGTGAAGAGGAACTAAAGAGCTTCTTGATGAGGGTGAAAGAAGAGTGTGGCAAAGCTGGCTTGAAACTCAGCATTTGAAAAACTAAGATCATGGCATCCAGTCCCATCACTTCATGGCAAATAAAAGGGGAAACAGTGGAAGCACGGACAGATTTCATTTTCTTGGGCTCCAAAAAGTCCAAATTCCAGACTGTGACTGCAGCCATGAAATTAAAACACACTTGCTCCTTGAAAGGAAAACTATGGCAAACCTAGACAGTATTTTAAAAAGCAGAGACAGCACTTTGCCAAAAAAGGTCCGTATAGTCAAAGCTATGGTTTTCCAGTAGTCATGTACAGATGTGAGAGCTGGACCATAAAGGACACTGAGCACTGAAGAAATGATGCCCTAAAACTGTGATGTTGGAGAAGACTCTCGAGAGTCCTTGGACTGCAAGAAGATCAAACCAGTCAATCCTAAGGGAAATTAAGCTTGAATACCCATTGGAATGACTGATGCTGAAGCTCCAGTAATTTGGCCACCTAATGTGAAGGGACAACTCATTGGAAAAGACGCTGATTCTGGGAGGGATTGGGGGCAAAAGGAGAAGAGGGCGGCAGAGGATGAGATGGTTGGATGGCATCACTCAGTGGACATGAATCTGAGTGAACTCCAGGGATAGTGAAGGAAGGGAGGCCTGGCGTGCTGCAGTCCATGGGGTCGCAAAGAGCCAGACACGCCTTAGTGGCTAGACAACCACCACGGAAACCAGCACGCACTTTAAACGTGATGCTGGTCATTGCTTGGGCTTCTCTGTCCACTGGATCCAGTTTGTGAATTGCCCTGGTTTCCTTTTTCGGTTTCAATCCAGTCCTCATGAGAAGGAAGAGTATGGCACTCGCAGCATTGGGAGAAGGAGGCTATCCAGCAGAGACGGAGCTCCATCTTCAGCGACGTGGACCACGCACTTGGGTGAGCTTTATGAAGCAACTTGAGACACCATTTTACGCCAGCACACACGTCCTTCCTTTAGGATTTAGTGACGGTGGAGGGAAAGGAAGCATAGTAATCAGGGTCTCAGCATCAGCTACAGACGTGAGGACTGTGATGAGGTTCTTGCCTTAGTTTTCCCTGAGGTCACTCTGTCCACCACCTTGAAGCCGGGGAGGTCTCAACCAGGGTGACACTGCCCCCAAGTGGTCAAAAGGTAGTACTTCAGGGGTGAAAAAGGAAAACAAACCTTTTAACTGTGCGTCTCCAAAGCTCAGCGCTGACTCACTGGAAAAGACCCTGATGCTGGGAGGGACTGGGGGCAGGAGGAGAAGGGGACGGCAGAGGATGAGACGGCTGGATGGCATCACCCACCCGCTGGACATGAGTCTGAGTGAACTCCGGGAGTTGCTGATGGACAGGGAGGCCTGGCGTGCTGCAGTCCATGGGGTCGCAGAGACTGTCTCAGCCCAGTCTGACAAAAATCTTATTTCACAGTATTTGATTACATGGGAGCAGACAGAACTGAGAATAAAAGATCTATCAATTCAGTTCAGTTCAGTCGCTCAGTCGTGTCTGACTCTGCAACCCCATGAACCGCAGCACGCCAGGCCTCCTTGTCCATCACCAATTCCCAGAATTCACTCAAACTCAAGTCTATTGAGTAGGTGACACCATCCAGCCATCTCATCCTCTGTCGTCCCCTTAAAGGCTCCTTAAAGGGGTCGCTGGGCAGTGGTGAATAAAAGGGTGAGGACCTCTAGATGGACTGGACTTTACTTCCCTTCTCAGCATTCTCATTGTTTTACAAAAAACTATTCTGTAGAATCTAGAGATGAGGAGAGGGCACAAAGAGATACGAGGAGCACAAGCGGTGGGTTGCATTGGAGACAAGCCTTATATCACTCTCTTCTTTCTAATGACAGTTCTTCCGAACGCTGCTGCCTCTTTCCAGGCTCTCGCAGCCGACTGACAGCCACAGAGCCTGGGCCACACGTGACCCCGCAAACGCCCCGCAGCCTCTGGACTCAGATCAGCAGTCGTGCTGAGGAGTACGGTTCCCGACCTTCCGTGTAGCCACCGAGGGGCCAGGCGATGCGGCTTGCAAGTTCAAGAGAGTCAGGTCCCCACGGGGTGAGCCTGGGCGCATGGGAAGCAAGAGAAGAAAAGAAATGGGGTACACAGGTGTCCCTTTCTTCTCTCCCTGGACTGATCCCAGCTACGATTTCTCCTTGCAGAGGAGTCTAACATAATGAAGTATATCTGATGAGTAGTTTTCTCCAGCGCTTGCGTCTCGCTGTGGACACTCACCCGTGCAGGAATTCATTTCATTGCCTTATACTGCTCCTAGCCCAGCCTCTCTTCCTTGTCTTGTCCTCTTCCTTACATCGTGGGATTTCACCTTCCCAATAAAATTTCAAGACCTGGATTCTTCCTTTAGGCTCTAGAAATGAGAAGACCCACACTGAGATCGTAGATATCATAGTCCCTTTGGGCTACTATAACAATATACCATAAGTCAGGTGGCTTATAAACGACAGAAATGTATTGCTTACAGTCCTGGAGGCTAGAAATCCAAGACAAGGCTCTAGCAATTCAGTGTCTGAGAGCCTGCCTCCTGGTTCACAGACAGCCATTTTCTCATTGCATCGTCAGGAAGTGGAAGGGGCAAGGGAGCTTTTTCAGACCTCATTTATAAGGATGCTAATCCCATTCTTGGGGGCTCTGTCCCCATGATCTAATCAGCTTCCAAGACTCTACCTCCTAATGCCATCGTCTGGGGTCATGTTTCAACGTGTGACTTTTAAGAGGACACAAACTTTCAGACCTTAACAGTAATAAGAGAAGGAACGCAAGAATACGCCTCATGGACAAGCTGTAGAAAAAGAGGTTGTTTCCACACACATTTCTTTTCTAGTCATGACCAGACGAATGACGATAGCGGATAAAATGACTCGCCTTTGCTTTCTTCTCCGTTTCCCAGCCATTTCGGACGTTAGTCATGATCCGATCAGTCTATAGGTTAAGTCACTTCCTGTTAAGGGGGAGTGAGTGCTCTTGTTTAGGTGAGAAATCACTGAGTTATATTATGAAGCAGGTGCAATCACTAGCCGTAGGAGTCTATGAATTTTGCTGATGTCTCTGGTTATATATCACCCCTTTCTCCTGTCTATCTCAGGGTCCATATTTGCAGCCTTCCCAGGGCATCTGTGAACCACCCAGTATCATTTCAATCTGTTCCTTCCATTCCTAAAAACCCGGACTTTATTTCTTCAGTTTGCTACTGTGAACCCCGAGTGCCGAATCCCTTGGTCCCCAGATTCCCTTCCTACCCTGACCTTCACTCAAGTGGGAAGGAGGCTGTCGCCCACCCCCTTCCACGAGAGGCAGTGTCTCTTTGGAGTCATAAGCCCTAGTGCAGGAATTGCCCTCAGTTCTCAGGGCACTTATTGTTTCCCCTCGATTAGGCACCAGAGAGGACACAGAGAAGGCAGTCTCAAAGGCTTGCCAGTTCACTGGGAGCGTGAGGCCCGCAGCAAACAATTCAGTTGCTGCAAAGAGCAATAAGCACCTAAATCACAGGTGGGAAGAGGCCCGAAGACAGACACGAAAACAGAGCAGCCCGTCTGTTTCCCACGCACCTTGTGGAGCCTGGGGTGCGAAAACAGCCACCTGTCCTGAGGAAAGCCTTCAGGGACACTGACCCCAGGGACCTAGGAGGAGCTGAGCCCCCATGTGAGCCCGGCCCGTGCCTTTATCAGCTCCGCGCTTGGGGAAAGAGCCTGCTTCTGGGAAGTACACGGGACCTGCTCTCTGTCTCGCCCTGCAGCCCTGTCATCAACAAGCTAAGCTGCTGGGTCTAGAGCCCAGGGACTTCCTGAGGTCCTAGCATCTTTCAGAGGTGAGCCCGTTTAGACTGTAGCACTGCGGCTCTCAG
Organism: Madoqua kirkii; assembly: GCA_006408675.1. NCBI lineage: Eukaryota > Metazoa > Chordata > Mammalia > Artiodactyla > Bovidae > Madoqua > Madoqua kirkii. The sequence goes on from SJYC01101826.1 coordinate 17,387, forward strand.
CTAGCTAGGCAGGGGCCCCAGGGACATGGGCGAGTTTTGCAGGACTTCTGGGGGCAGGACAGGTAGGGCAGGAAGGTGAGACTGTCACTCAAAATACACACTTGCTCGTGCTAGTCAAGCCCAAGCCAGTCCAGGGCTGAACCCGCACAGGCCCCGCTAAGGCTGCTCCATGTCTGGCCCTGAGGTTAGATGGAGATGCCTGCTAGTCCTTTATCTCACTTTAGTTTGGCCTGGGCACCTCTCTCCTACATCGAAGCCTCAGTCTCTCTTTTTCCTTCCTTCCCCATCCCTCTTTCATCTGTAAGTCAAGCTTCTCGGGGTCAGAGAGACCTCAGAGACCCTGCTCCAGTCTATGCTCCCTTTCAGCCTTCCAGGACCAAGGCGTGGAGGTTTCCGTCTTTCTTTCTTTCTTTCTATTCTGGCCTCTTCATGGAAAGAAAAGCTACGTGGGGACTTGGCTGTCTCTCATCCTTTAAGGACAAGAATTTTGGGAATAAGTAGAGGAGAGTGAAAAATGAGGAGAAAGCGGGAAAGACAAGACCCGCACCGCTTGGCTCTCCAGACAGCAGCCTTCCCAGTGAGCCACAGAGAAACCCGTGTTGGGCCCAGTCTCCCTTCCCTGACCCCGGGAAATACCTTGGGAGGTCGCTATGCCTTTCTGGTTGCTTCTAGTTTACCCTGGCACTGAAGGCCTATTTCATCAGGGATTCAAAAGCCCGGCCCAGTTAGAAACTTCAGTTTCACGTCCTTCGCAGCCTGCGCCCCCTCTTCTGGCTGAGGCTGCTCTGCAGTGTGGGGGTGTGTCGCAGGGAGCTGCAAGGAGAAGGCTGGCAGTGGAAAGGGGGGCATCTTCTGTCTGCTGCCGTGGAATACTAGGGGGCGGTGAGTTGTGGGTGGCAGGCCTGCTCCATCGTGAGAATACGTGGGATTCTTCAGATGCCTTTCAGGGACTGGTCCACGAAGCATTTCCTTGACAATGGCGATGAGCTTTCTCCCTGATCTCTCTATGACTGCCGCTTCCTAAGACAGCCCCTCCCTGATCCCTTATTCCATAACCTCCTCTACCCCAGAAGGCTTCGTCCTGGTTGGAGTCCCAACAGGGAGGCTTGAGCTCAAAGACCTCCTGCAGCCACCCCTTGGCCTGTGGGCAACTCGCGCTGTGTCCGTGTGAGGATGCAGGATGGTCCTGCCATATCAGTTGTGAGCTGATGCTCTGAGCTCCTAGCTTGAGAGAGAGAGGAAAACGTGAGTCTTTAGGTTGTTACGTGCCCCCTAAACTTCTCCATCCACCTAACATCTAAGTAAAATTCTGGTCTCTCCTTCTTGTACACATTCTCCAAGAACAGTTCTTTTGGGGAGTGTCCCCCTAACCTGAACGGGAAGGAGCACCCACACGACAGTGTATTCCCGTAAGGGTTCCTAACACTCAGCTGTTTCTATTTTTCCAAACTCTTCACATTAATGACTCTTCAAAAGGATGCAGGTGAATAGTGGGAAAGGTCTTAGGACTAGTTAGTCCAATTTTTAAGTAACTCTTTCAGGGCTAATCTAGCATCTCCTGAAAACAGCATACATCACTTATTGCCCTCAATTCAGGGCATCTAACCACATTTGGAGCCAACGGTAAAAATCACATTCGGAACCATGTTAGAGCTTAAAACATATTCATCGAGAAGTATCTACCATGTCCCTGTCTTTTCTTTCTAAGGCATTTCCTGAGTCTCTGCACTGCTGACAGAGTCCTTTATTTAGTAACCTTTTTCCACCCTTCACTCCCCTTCCGCCTAGGGGGAGTGCCCACCTCCCTGCCGTGACCCCAGATGAACAGGACCACATTGGGTTTTCATGTGGGGTGAAGGCTTTGCGTTCCTTTCTCCAGGTCAGCAGAAATATGCATCAGGGAACCCCCGCGCGCATCTCCTCCTCCTCCTCCTGGGCCTCTCCCCCCAGCCTGGGCAGCGGGAGCTCCTTGTAGCGCGATTCCCGGCTGTGTCCCTGGCGCCGCGGCGGGAACGGGCTCACCATCCCGGCCTCCGGCTTGGACCCTTACCTTCACACCCCCATGTACCTCTTGCTCGCCAGCCTAGCCTTTGCTGACACTTCCTCCATTTCCACCTCAGTCCCCAGAACGCTGATGAATATTCAGACCGAGAGTCCCTCCGTCTCCTCTGAGAGCTGCGTCGCGCAGATGTGTTTTTCTACTGTCTTTGCTGTCACTGACAGCCTCCTCTCGGGGTCACGGCCCTGACCGCTTTGTGCCCCCTCTGGACTGCAGGGCCGTAAGGGACCCGGGCCCTGCCTGTGGCTGCCCGCCCTCCCGGGCCCTCGGACCCGCTGCCGCCCTGGCTCACAGCCTCTGCCCCTCGCCCGGTCTCCTGCACGCAGGGCTCCCCCGCTGCTGTGGCCCCGCTGCGCAGGCCGCCCTGCTCAGGCTCCCGGCCGGCGAGCCGGGCTCCTTGGCGCGGGCTCGGGGTCGTCCCCTGCCCTTCGCGCCCGCGCCTCCCGCGCCGCGCCGCCGGGGCTGCCTGAGACCCTCGCCCGCAGAGGGGCGCGGTGGAAAGCCCCCTCCTCCTGGGCTCCCACCCGACAGCCGCGTCCTCTTCTGCGGGGCCATCGCAGGCCCCTGCTTCCTCCCGCATCCTCAGACCCTGACAGCAGAGGCAGGATCGGGAGAGCCGTTCCCCGCGGGGACCCCACGATGAACCGCTTCATCTACAGCCTGAGGGACGAGGACAAGAAAGGGGCCCCGAGGAGACCCCCGTGGGAAAAGGGCCCTCCCTGTGGTGCCCTGAGCCTCTGGACTCCTTTATCCCCGTTGCAAAGTGGCTGATTCTGCTCAGAGTCCATGGCGTAGATGTGATGGTTTAACTTGTGATGAACTTTCAGAAATCTGTCTTTATTCCAAATGCTGAGGGTTTGGGGCTTTTCCACAGAGCACCGATTTTTCTGAACAAGACCCCTAACCCCCACGGTAACTCCCAGGAGCTCTACACATCTTGACTATAGTCTGCGTTACTAACTTTGGTACAAACCGTTTATAAATTTAAAAACCAGTTTGTGGTTTGTTGATAGCAGTACATGGCGCCTCCAGTCCAGCTGCGCCTCTCTTGGACAGTCATCGCGCGCTCCTTTATGCAGCCTGGCTCTCTCAGTGCAGCCCTCCTGGCAGTTAGTTTCACCACATTTGCTGTTCATACAGATGTTTAATAATTGTAAAAGTGAACATTCCCATGTTCAAATAATTTGGGGCCTCTTTGAGCTAAATGGAGCAAAATTTCTTAACTAGATGATTTCTTAGAGCCTTTAGTACAGTATAAATCTCCAGGAGGTTAGGTACGCAACATCTCTCCAAACTAAACTCATTCAGTCATACAGAGCACGGTTCATCACAGAGTGATACGTGGGGCTAGCATTGTGCAAAACCATTCTGGGGAGTGCATCCCCATAGAAAGCCAGACAGCGTGTATGCAGAAGGCTTGAGTTCTAGTCTTGACTCTGCCCACAAGCAGCTGTGAGACTTTAGGCATGTCAGCTCGCCTTCTTGAACCCAGTTTCGCATCTGCAAACTGAGGCCGCTGACCGCAATTGCTTCCAACTGAGGGTGTCTGGAGGGATTTTCCAAAATTACATCGTCAGACGCTGAGATGCCTTCTCTGCCAGATCACCTGCAGTGGTCTTGGGTTCAGGTTGCCAGTCAAACTCACAGGAGGCACAAAGAGTTAAGCTTCACGCAAACATCAAGAAAGGATGCAGGACAGCCGTACCACACACAGTGACAGCCAGCTAGAGACCTCGTGGTGCCAGAGCTGCCTGCTGAATGTCTCACTCAGTCCACGCCTGGAATGCTGATCATGAGAGAGAAGGCGGGGGGTATGGACCACCGGGAGAAAGAGCTGGAAGTCAAGGAAACGTCATTTATTTGTTTATCACATGAACACCCTCAGGGGTGTGCAGCTTGGCCGTAGCACACAGCCGCATCTCATCAAATAAAGCTGCTCATGACCCCAGACCCCCTCTGACCAATTAAAACAGTGCCCTCGTCACCTCAGTGCAGGGCTTCCGTGGGTCTTGGATCCAATACACACCTTTACACTTCTTGAGTTAGTGCAAGAGGGATTTGATGGCGTGTCAAAGCTCAGACTTCTCCAAGGCTGAGAAGCTGCAAACCATCCTTGACGGCTTTCCCTCTGAACCCTTGCCTGGATCTATTAACCCAGACTCCAGGGAAGGAATCTCAGTTCCCTTGCTTTCCGAAAAGGCCTAAGGTGCACTCCAGCTCCAGGATTTTGTGAATTTAGATGCCTACTGCCTAACGGACAAGTCCTTCATTCATCCATCTTAAAAACACCCTGTAGCCAAGGAGAGTCAGCAAGACATTAACAGCGGCCGTGGCAGGGTGTGTTTTCCAAGAAGGGATGCGACAACATTTCCGTCCCACGTGCTCCTGAAGGACTGGCCACTTCCTCATCAAGAGGTGGCGTCTGAGGCCCTCCCCCAGAGCCTGGAGGACCGTGGGGCTGCCTTTGACCAACAGAGGATCCCAGAGTGGTGCTGCGTGATCCCCGAGGCTCTCAAAAAACCGTGTACACTTTCCTGTAGCACTGTCTCAAGAATGCACCTCCGGGGCCTGAATTAGCACGGAAGAAGTCCCTCTACTCTGAGGTCGCCCTGCTGGAGAGCCACGGAGAGTCAGAGAGAGACGCGCAAGCTGCCCCGGGTGTTCCAGCCAGCAAGCCTCTGAGTCTCCCTGCCAGGCACCCGCCACCTGAGGGAGTGACTCCAGCTGACCCCAGCCCAGCTCTGACGGAAGGTCCCTGAGTGAAAACCGCCTGGCTGCATTGTCAACTCAGAACTCTGAGGGGAACAAGAAAATGACTGTTGTTATTTGAAGTCCCTTACTTTTGAGGGTTGTCATACAGCAGCATGCGACCAAAATGGTGGTTCTGTTTCACGGGGCAGAGCAATCAATATCATGCTCTGCACCGCTTTGGGGTTCCCCGGCGGCACTGGTGGTAAAAACTTGCCTGCCCTTCCAGGAGATGCGAGAGACATGGGTTCAACCTCAGGATCAGGAAGATCCCCTGGAGCAGAACATGGGGACCCACTCCACTACCCTTGCCTGGAAACTTCCGTGGACAGAGCGCCTGGCAGGATACAGTGTGTGGGGCCACAGAGAGTTGGATGTGACTGGGTACACACACACACACACACACACACACACCCACACCACACACACACACAACACACACACACACACACCTCACACCCCTGACACACACACACACACTCACACACACACACACACACCCAACACACACACACCCAACACACACATACCACACCCCCAACACACACACACACACACCACACACATTATTGCATTTTAACATTTTGCTGTAGCCATCAATTTAGGAACAAAAACTGCTCTTTCTATATTAAGGAAGATAAGCTGTCTTGCCTGCTAAGTCATCATGGATACCCTGGTACCAGAATCTTCTCAGCTGCATAAACATCGACGAGGCAGAGCTATAACTCTGCCTCTGTATTCTGGCTGCACTGAGCCCATGCTTGATGGAATAAGAACCCTGATGGGCAAACTTCCATCGCTTGGTCTGAATTGGGCCTTGTCCCCGGGGGCCTGCCCTGGACCTCTGGTATTTCAGTCTCAGAGGTCCAGAGGAGGCTGTATCCTGTCTAAGACATCACTCCGTCTGCAGTGAGTAGTGGGGCAGCTGACTTAGCTAGAAATAGACTTGAATGCAGGATGGAAGCTTGCCTGAGAAATTAAATGAAGATTAAGTTTGGGACAGAAAAGACAGTTGATTAAGGAAATAAGGAATCACAAACTTTTATGAAAACCTTGACAGGTTTTTACAGAAGAAAGGTGTAAATCACACCTAAATTCTTGTATTTCCCTGAACCGTTCCTCTGTCATTTTCAACAAACATCTATTATAAACCTTCTCTTCACCAGTCTCTGACTCTGGCCCTGGGACTAAAAGAATGAATAATTCACCATCTATACCCTTAATACTCTCACAAACTAAAGAGAGAAACTGACAACAAATTTAAATGACTTTTAAGATTTGATAAACAAAGACAATATTTAAGCAATGATTCATGTCATTAGATTTGGAAAGCATACAGATTTTGTTCAAAGCACAGATAAACTGACTTTTATGCCATAATTGTTCTTTTGTGTTAGTCTCACTTGAGAAAAGCTGACTTGTGGTTGTATGAATAAATTAATAAAAACCTCTGCCATCTAACTAACTGTAGGTAACATAAATGCCTCAGAAATGTGTAGGAAAAAATTCATATATTCAGTAAGAATAATTTGTAAAACCTACTGTATAAAGTGTCAGTAAATGTTCCTACATTTATTCACTTAACAAATAAGTTTAGTATTTAGTGAGAGTCCAAATAAGACAGCACCATCGCTTTCCCGGCTCTTCGTTCATAACGCATGAGACAGAAATGAACTTATAAATGAATGTTGGCTACACTACGAGGGAGCAAGCAAGCCTGTGATAGAAATGCAGGGGGTCAGGTGACAGACAGTGACACAGGGTGGAATAGCGTGTTAGGGAGGGAAGTTCAGGGGCGGAGGAAGGCTTGTCTTAGGTGTTTGAGCTGAGACCTGAATAAACTTAAAGAGTAAGCCGCGAGTCGGTCTGGGGAATAATACTGCAAGAAAAAGGAAGCGCAGATCCTTTAATAAATAAAGATCCTGATATAAGGGCATGTCTGACCTCCTGAAGGAATAGGGAATGCACTGGACTAGGGGGGAAGGGAGGGCACACAGATATCGTCCTGGAGGCAGTTAGATACCTAACCTGGTTGAATCATGGAGATCATAGCAAAGAATCTGCATTTTCTGTAAATACCTCAAGTACTTAAAGCCATGAGATGGGATGAAATTACCCAAGGAGCGGCCTCAAGGGAGAGGAAGGCCTGTGACTAAGTCCTGGATGACTCTGATATTCAGAAATACGGAGCCAGCAAAGGAGGCTGAGGAGCCGCAGCTCCGGAGGCAGGAGACAGAACCTAGTCCAGAGTGTGGAGGAAGGAAGGGAGAGCTCTTCCAAAGAAAGGGGGGATCCGCTGTCTCAAGTGCCACAGGGGCCAGCATCACTCCTGAAGCCACACGTCCTCGTCTGCCCTCCTCATCCACGCTGCTCTCATCCTTGGCCATCCCCCCGCCAGATCTACATCCTCAGGGTTGAACTCAGATTGGGAACGTCCCCTTCAGAACATATTCCTCAGAAGATGGAAGCATCTCAGACGTCTTATTTGCCTCTGTCTTCCTTCCACGGCTTATCTCTCTCTGTGTAGTTTCTTCTTAACAGAGGAATTTAGATGACTCAGAACTCCAAATCCCTTTTAAAACTAGCCTGTGACTTTAGGCAATACCCTTGATGACCTTTTAAATGAGCCAAGGATACTCAGGAAAATCTTCTACTTTCTTATAATCAAAGGATTTCTCACTGTGATCAAGTCCAGTTTCTCTTAGAAACACAAGAATTGTTTAACATTTCAAAAGCAAGCAATGTAGCTCACCATATTAATAAACACAAAATAAAACTGTGTGACCACACTAATAGATGCAGAAATTGATTGTGGGCAAAATCCATTAATCATCCTTTATTTTGGAGGGGAAAAAAAATCTCTCAACCAAGTAGGAATCAAAGGGAACTCCCTTAACCTGGTAAAAGTCATCTGTGAAAATCTGCATGATAAAAGGTGAAAGACTAAAAGTGAAAGTGAAGTCGCTCAGTCATGTCCGACCCTGCAACCCCATGGACTGTAGCCTACCAGGCTCCTCCGTCCATGGAATTTTCCAGGCAAGAGTACTGGAGTGGGTTGCCATTTCCTTCTCCAGTATGGATGTGAAAGTTGGACTATAAAGAAAGCTGAGCACTGAAGAAATGATGCTTTTGAACTGTGGTGTTGGAGAAGACTCTTGAGAGTCCCTTGGACAACAAGGAGATCCAACCAGTCCATCCTAAATGAAATCAGTCCTGAGCATTCATTGGAAGGACTGATGTTGAAGCTGAAACTCCAATACTTTGGCCACCTCATGCGAAGAGCTGACTTGAAGATTGAAGGCAGGAGGAGAAGGGGAGGACAGAGGATGAGATGGTTGGATGGCATCACCAACTCAATGCACATGAGTTTGGGTAAACTCTGGGAGTTGGTGATGGACAGGGAGGCCTGGTGTGCTGCAGTCCATGGGGTCGCAGAGTCAGACATGACTGAGTGACTGAACTGAACTGAACTGAGGTGATGGATGTTTAACTAATTGTAATAATCATTTCTATATATATATATAATCAAATCATTATTCTGTACACTTTAAACATATACCATATGTCAGTTAGATCTCAATAAAACTGGAGAAATTAAAGAAATAAAAATAACAAAAATATATAAAATAAAATAATATGCCACAGGCTCAGAAAACAGTGCAAAGGAGAACTTATGGTACCAAATTTGGAATAAAAAAACAGAGAAACATCATATCAAAGGCTCCAGCCACCCCAGCCAGGCAAGAAAAAGAAAATCACTTAAATTAGAAAGGGAAAAACTATTATTCATATGATTTTCTAAGTAGAAAACTCATTGGAATCTGCAAAAAAAAAAAAAAAAAAAAACCTACTAGATTTAAGAAGTAAGTTTAGCAGTGTTGCCAGAGCCATCTAACAAAATCAACAGTGTTTCCACAAGCATGGAGCAGCTGAAACTGAAATTTAAAAATCAATACCATTACAACTGCATCAAAAATAATAGAATACTTAAGGATAAATCTGACAAATGAATTGAAACACCTATACACTGTAAAGTACAAAACACAGAAATTAAAGAAGGCTAAAATAAAAGGAGAGGCATCAATCTCATAGGTCAGAAGAATCAGTACTGGTATCATGTCAATTGTATTGATCAATCAGATTTCAGGAAATCTCAATCAAATTGCAATAGACATCTTTACATAAATTGAAAAGTTGGATTTTAAAAATTATATAGAAAGTCAGAAGGCCTAAAATACTTAAAGTGATTATGAAAATGGGTGAAGTTGAAGGACAAACACTGCCTCATTTCTGACATCAGTATTCGAGACAGCGTGGCACTGGAGTAATAGCAGACGGATGCATCACTGGAACAGAGAGCCCAAACACAGGCCCCCACACACCGACAGCGGGTTCTTGACAGAGGCGCAGAGGGGACTCAGGGGAGAAAAGACAGTCTTTCCAACAAACGATGCTGGAAAGCTGAGTGTCCATTTGTAGACGTGTTCATTTCAAAGTAGACCGTGCTTCATACACAAAACTCAGCTCAAAGTGGGTCATACACAGAAACGTAAAACCTAAACTATAAACTTCTAGAAGACAAAGGAGGAAATCTTTGTGACCATGGAGACAGGCAAATATTTCTTAAATATGATACCAAAACCACAGTCTATAAATGACAACATTGATAAGTGGGACTTCTTCAAAACGAAAAGCATTTACTCTCTGAAGGACACTGTTAAGAATAACACAAGCAACGATGTAGAAAACGGGAGAAGACATTTGCAAATCATATATCTGATAAAGGACTTGTATCTAGAAGAATAAAGAGTCTCACATATTAATTATAAGAAGACAGAAAGCCCACTTAAAAGAGGCAAAAGATTTGAACAGACTCTTCACCAAAGACTTACTAAAGGCAAGTGACCACATTTAAAAATTAAACATCAGTGTAATTACTCATCAGAGAAATGCAGGCTAAAATCACAGTGAAGTACCATATAAACCCATTAGAAGGCTAATATTAAAAAAGGTGGCCATACCAAGTGCTGATGACGATGTGGAAGACGTGAAAATGGGAAGTGATACAACCACTTTAGAAAACAGTTTGGCAGTTTCTTAAAACGTTCGTCTGTGCCTCCGATGTGATCCGACAATGGTTGCCCTAGCTACCTGAGAGAAATGAAAGTGTGCATCCATACAAGGACTTTTCAGGAACGCTCACAGTAGCTTTTTTTAAAAAAAAGCCAAATGCTGATCAACAGGTGAAGGAATGAACTAGCCTCGGCACATTCAGGTGATGGAAGGGCAGCGGTCAGGGTGAACTAGAGACCCTCACAGCAGCGCCAGTGCGTCTGAGAGTAGGCGTGCTCGTGGAAGAGGCAGACATCCCTCATATGAGGCTCACGCAAACTCTAAGCCACTCTAACCAGTGGACAGTGAAAACAGCCGATGAGTGTCGCCTGGGTTTATGGAGGGCTGGGTGGTGGGAAGGGGCACATTCAAGAGAGTAGAAAGGGCAAAAGAAACTTCGAGGAGTGATTATATGTCCATTACCTTCATTGTGGTGACAGTTTCCCAGGTGTATTCACGGGTCAGAACTTACCAAATTGTACGCTTGCTATGCAATTTATTGCTTGTCAATTCTGCCTCAGTGGAGCTGTTTTTAAAAAGTTTTTGTAAGTCAGAAGGGATTTCAGGCACACCCTTTGAGTCATATCTGATGAAATGATAGATGAATAGGTAGATATGAAAAACAGACATAGAGAGACTGATATAATAGATGACAAATAGATAATGGATAGATGATAAATACAAGAAAATAATTAATTACACTTTTTAATGCTATTAAATGTAGGAAATAGCAATGATCCGTGTTTGGAAAGGAATCTTGAATTCTTAGACAATCACTAAGGATTGGAAAAGAAGACGTGGAGACAAGTTTGGTGACCGTTTGGAGCCCTCGTGAAGGTGAAAGTGTTGGTTGCTCAGTCATGTCTGACTCTTTGTGACCCCGCCAGCTGGAGCCCCCCAGCGTCCTCTGTCCATGCAATTCTCCAGGCAAGAACACTGGAGTGTGTCATCATTCACTTCTCCAGGGGATCGTCCCTACCCAGGGGTCGAACCCAGGTCTCCTGAACTGCAGGCAGATTCTTTAGTGTCTGAGCCATCAGGAAGATAGTTCAGAGACCCCATGCTAATGAGCTACTTATTAGAGGAAGCTTTGACTCCAAAGGTGCTCTAGAAGGCCTTCCGAAGTCAATAGTTCATCTGAGCCAATCCTGCTCTCTCTGCTGCTGCTGCTGCTAAGTCGCTTCAGCTGTGACTCTGTGCGATCCACGGCAGCCCACCAGGCTACCCCGTCCCTGGGATTCTCCAGGCAAGAACATTGGAGTGGGTTGCCATTGCCTTCTCCAATGCACGAAAGTGAAAAGTGAAAGTGAACTCGCTCAATCGTGTCCGGCTCTTAGCGACCCCATGGACTGCAGCCTACCAGGCTCTTCCACTCGTGGGAATTTCCAGGCAAGAGTACTGGAGTGGGTTGCCATTGCCTTCTTTCTGAGGGAGACACAAATTCCCTGATTCACCTCATGGCCCTACAAGAGGGCAAACATGAATTCCATGAACTTCATATCTGTGTCAGTCCGTTAGACGCATCCACACCAGCCCAGACCTACCAAACATTGAGACCAAGAAAGCAACTGAAATTCAGACGCCTCTGAAGCAAATTGCAGCTGAGTACTGGGGCCTGGAAGAAAGAGAGGGAAAAATACAGAAAGGTGGGTACCATTTCAGAGGACATGCTTCGGACACTTGAGGTCACACCTTCCCTGGTCTGTCAGTCTTCATGATACCTGGGCAAGTTACACAGCCTCTTTGGGTCTTAATTTCTTTCTTTTGGAAATGAAGTCAGTAATAATTACTTTCCATTCAATTTGTTGGAAGGACTGAAATAAATGATTCATGCAAAGCTTTTAGCCTAGAGTCTACTGTTAGCTTAAGTGTGCATTTAAGTGTATGTCAGTTTGAGGGCTAGTTTAAAAATTACTAGTGAACTCTTTACCTCAGAAGCTGTCTGGATCCAAGGCTAATCCTGGCCTAGGAAATATTGTTTCAGACGGTTCTGAAATGAAGGTGTCCGCTGATCAGCTGTGGGACCCTCCACCCATCGGTACACGTGGACTGTGGGGTCTGGGACAATCGTCATGAAGTCGCTGTTTATGAGTTAATGCTTATGCTTATGAATGCCAGCCAGCACCTTCCCGTCCTCTCCATGCACCAAGTTATGCCAACAGATGAGCTGCACATAAAATGAGGCCCGCAGTAAATGCTCCACAAGCCTTATTCCACAGCTGAGAAAGCAGGCTGATAGGCCTTAACGAACCTGAAGCCACACGGGCTAAGAAGGACAGACTAGACACTTTGGTACCAGATTCTGAGCTCTTTCTAGAATACAAAATGCCTCTTAGCACCTATGCCAGACGTTGATGGGCCGGGGAACATCACATGGCAGCTAATATTTGAAAAATGACCCAGATGCCCTCCATGGAGTTGCTTCACCCCAAGTGAAGTGATTTGCACAAAAACACAAGCAAAGGCTGCTGTGTGAATCCAAATCTCCTGGCCACAGCTGTAACTTTCTCCCAGTATCTTTTCTTAAACATATCCACCCAACTCTTTTCTAAAGTTTTTGTTACATGTCCTTAAAATGAAAGGTCCTAGAGTTCAGAAGTCACCATCTGTTTAATCTGTGCACTTCATTGTCTCATACACAACTGCACACACACACACACACACACACACACCCTATATTGACACACACTTCCATATTACACAGTACCAGCACCAACACATCAGGGCTATAAAATAAACGTTGCTGACTGCCTTCTACCTCTGCTGACTGGCCTTTTATCTTTTCTTCACCCGGTAAAAGGAAAAAGAAAACTGCAATAACAATAAATTCCAGACTGAGGAATTATATAGGGTGGGAAGTAGATCACAGGAGGAGACTGGAGAGCCCAGGTTTTGGGGTGGGGTGCGAGGAACCTCACTCTGGCCTTTGCTTGCTGACTTTGGCACAATTACTCAGCTCTAAGCTCCCAGGTGCCTCCCACACCAATAAGCAGGAATAACAACAAAACATGCTTCACAGTGTTGTGGAAAGAATTAAATCAAATAATTCCTGGAACAAACATCACAATTCCCGGAAGGTGGTAAATGCCTAATAAATCTTGATCGTTGCTATCTATCCATCATTATCATCACTAATATTCATATTATTATCATTCAAAACCCACAGAAACAATAAGAAGAGAAACAGTGAAAACATAAATGATGGGGCTTGGAAAATCCCTTTGGATCAAAACATAGTTGCGTTGGTAGATAGGTTTTTTAAATTTGTCTCATTCATCAGTCATGCCAGGCAAAGCTTACAGTCAACAGATGCTAGGGAATAAGATCGACATGGTTCTTAGCCATTTGTGCATCGAATCCTCAAAATCATGGTCCTTTACGTTAGGTAAACCCACTTGGCAGATAAAAACACTCCGAACGGAAGAAGTTGAAACTTAAAGGGCGACACTGGAACCTGAGGTTAATTCATACATTCAACAAATGTTTACTGAGAGCCTTTTGTGTGGCAGGTGCTTGCTAAGCCCCGGGGGCCTGCAGAAATGAGTCTCACAGATGGGAGTGCTCCCTCTCACGTGGCTTGCTTCCTAGCTGTGAGGACTAGACAGTATCGAATGTTCATAACACAGCGCGTCAGATCCTGACACGCATCGTGCACGTGTGTAGTCTTCGCTTCAGTCGCGTCCTACTCTTCTTGACTCTTTGGACGCTATGGACTGTAGCCCACGAGGCCCCTCTGTCCATGGGGCTCTCCAGGCACAAATACCGGAGTGGGGCAACACCATGCCCTCCTCCAGCGGATCTTCCTGACCGAGGGACTGAGCCAGCATCTCCTGCCTCTCTTACACCATCACAGGCAGACATTTTTTACCACTGAGGCACCGGAAAAGCCCTGACAAGTATTCCTGCTGCTGCCGCTGCTGCTGCTAAGTCGCTTCAGTCGCGTCCGACTCTGTGCGACCCCATAGACCCGACTCTGCGACCCCACAGACGGCAGCCCACCAGGCTCCGCCGTCCCTGGGATTCTCCAGGCAAGAACACTGGAGTGGGTTGCCGTTTCCCTCTCCAATGCATGAAAGTGAAGTCGCTCAGTCGTGTCCGACCCTCAGCGACCCCATGGACTACACCCTACCAGGCTCCTCCGCCCGTGGGATTTTCCAGGCAGGATACTGGAGTGGGCGCCATTGCCTTCTCCAACAAGTATTACATGACCCAGTAAATCAGAAAATGGAGAGGGAACGTTAGGTGCCATTTTAATATGGTTATCTGGGGAAACCTGACACTTGAGGAAAGATAGAAAAGGTGGAGCAACTAAGGAGCGACATAGCTGATGAAGGCCCATCTAGAACCTTCCAGAAACCTTCGGTCGGCTCAAGGATTTCAGGACCGCCTCCTGACCTCTTTGTTGCGCCGGCTGTAGATGAGCGGGTGCAGCATCGGGCTCACCACCGCGTACAGCACCGACACCACCTGGTCCGCCTCCGAGGACTGGCCCGAGCTGTCCCGCAGGCACAGGAAGATGAGGGTCCCAGAGAAGAAGCCACGGCGCGAGGTGGGAGGCGCAGGTGGGGAAGGTCTCGGCCCGGGCCCGGCGGAGCGCAGCCGCACGACGTCCAGGACGATGAACAGGTAGGAAGCCGAGACGATCAGTACGCAAGCAGGCGTGACCGAAACGGCAGACACGATGACCACCACCTCCTGGGTGTCGCTGTCCCCACAGGAGCGCTCCAGCAGAGGCGGGAGGTCGCAGAAAATAAAGTCGATCCGGTTGTTGCCGCAAAAGGAGAGCGTGAAGGCGGCGGCCGTTCGAATCGAGGCGCTGGAGAAGCCCGCCGCGTAGGCCCCCGCGACCAAAGCCCAGCGGGCCTTCTCGGTCAGGGCGGCGGGCAGAGCAGGGCCGGCGCACGGCCACGCACCGCCGTAGGCCGGGATCGCCAGCAGGTAGCCGTCCATGCACGCGAGGAGGGTGAAGAGGGAGAACTGCGCGGCGGTCCTGGCGGATCAGGAGCATCAGTCCACAGCTGCCCAGCAGAGTGAGCAGGTAGAAGCCCAGGGAGACCGCGAAGAGCCGCAGCCCCCAGTGCGGTGGTCCGCAAACCCCGTCAAGAGGAGCTCGGCCACTGCCGCGGCCTTCCTCCCGGGCACACGCCCAGCGGTTTGCCTGTGCAGGCGGAGACCCCGGCGCCCACGAGGGGATCCCCGAAGAGCCGGTCAAGCCATCTTCAAGGAAGAGATTTAAGCTGAGTGTCTGATAGGTAACGCTCTGGACATCAACAGACTTGGCAGCCTAGTGAGGAACGGAACAAACAGAGAGCTCGCCACCACCCAGGATAAAGAGTCACGAATGCTTCGCTGTGACATGTCCCGCAACCTCTTTGTCCTCTCATCAGTCCAGGGACATCTGGGTTGCTCGCATGCCCTGGCTAGTGTAAACTGCTGCCGTGAATCCTGGGGTATGTATTTCTGTTTTGTTTTCTCAGGGAATATGCCCAGGAGTGGGGTTGCCGGGTCACATGGGAGATCTGTCCCTAGATTTTTAAGGAGCAGAAATCAACACAACATAGTAAAAAACGATTTTTTAATTTAAATTTTAAAAAGTAATGGCTGCTTCCCTTATACTAAGAATGAAGACCAAGTGATTCTCTGACTTATGTCGGCTCTTTATTTTAATTAATTTTGATTGGAGTTCAGTCGCTTTACGATGCTGTGTTAGTTTCTGCTGTACAGCAGAGTGAGTCAACTGTATGTATACATATATCCTCCCTACAAGTCAGCTTTTGTTTACTCTTAATTGGGGGATAATTGCTTTACAATGTTGTACTGGTTTCTGCCTACAGCAAGGTGAATCAATCTCAAGTATGCCTGTGTTCCCTCCCTCCTGAATCTCCCTTCCACCCCTTTCCCCATCCACCGCTCTAGGTTGTCACAGAGCACCTGATTAAGCTCTCTGTGCTACACAGTGACTTCCCACTAGCTATCTACTTTGTTACATATGATAATGTATATGTTTCAACGCTACTCTCTCAATTCATCTCTCCCTCTCCTTCCCCACCCTTACAAGTCAGCTTTTATAACTGCACCTCTGTCCCCAATTATCTGTTTGATATTCACAAGGCACTTAACCTCTCTGAACCTCAATTTCCTCTTCTGTCAAAAGGGGATCATTATATCAGCCCTGCTTATGAGATAATAATGCAAAGATTAAAATAGGTACGGAAGTGCTGTACATATATATGGTAGCTAATTAAAATTTTAAATGAACATTTCAAGGAAGGGCAATTTATATTCTATGAACAAAGAAAAAGCACAAACAACAACAAAAAATCCATTAGCAATCAGCAGTGAGCTGTGCTTATTGGAATATTTCTATTTTCAGTCTGACAACATGCATCTTTAACAAATAGTTATTATCCTGATGAGAGTTGGCTGGCTTATCAAGGGCTTTCTGTTTGGTTGTGGGTTTTTTTTTGTTTGTTTGTTATTTTTTTGGTTTTTGCAAGTACTTGCATTAACCTTTGACTCCAAAGAGCAAACATAAGTCCCTTTTAGCACCCCACAAAGCTCCATAAGCACTGTTGGTTGTTCTCACAGTCCCTAATAAAAGCAGCAGTGACGATAAGTGCGGGAAAGGTGCTGTCGTCTCTGACTCTTTGCAACCCCATGGACTATGCACTCCATGGAATTCTCCAGGCCAGAATACTGGAGTGGGGAGCCTTTCCCTTCTCCAGGGGATCTTCCCAACCCAGGGATCCAAACCAGGTCTCCCACATTGCAGACGGATTCTTTACCAGCTGAGCCACCAGGGAAGCCCTTGATAATAAGAAACAGCATCCAAATTTGAAAGCAAAACTATTTCTGCAGCCTGGTGTTGCCCAAGCACTGTCAGAGGAATCTGGGTGAATGGATTTGAGGGCTCTTAACAGAGTTCTAGAATAGAGCTGTAAAGGAGGGTTTCAGTCACGTTTGCTTACCTGATGTACCAGCAGCCAAGCCAAAACTAAGCTGACCCATTAGACAGGGTAACAAGGACTGGAAATTAGATGTTGCAGCGCGAGCAGAGGCGTGAACCATCCTTACCTGATTTCCACCTCACTGGGGTCTGTCTTTGTTTAGTGTTTCCTCTGTCAGTGAGCAGCTGATCCAGAGGAGACCTGGGTCCTAGCTCACTCGCCTTAGAGGTATGGCCCAGGGCAAGTCACTTTTCTTCTCTGACTTCAATTATTTTGTCTTCGTCCTCTTTAAATAGACAAAAATGCAGCGTGAGTCCATAATCCCAGCAACTTGGTTCATGGGGGGGTTGCTTCCAGAACCACTATGTCTTATTCTGACTTCATGGAATTCCTCTCACCCTTGACAAAACAATGCATCCCTGATGTTACAGTCACCCAGGATTTTTTTTTTAGACTTAGCCCAGGATATCAGGGCCTGGGGATCAGCCTCTCTCCCTGAGCTGCTGATCCTGCACTAGACCTTGCTGGTGGTGCTTTTTGTACTTGCTGCCTTAGCATCATGCCATAATTGGTCCCCAAGGCAAGTCTCCAGGGAAAGACAATTTATCTTCCCACCAAAATGTCTAATATCTTTGAAGTTTTCGCTTTAATTTCAAACTCCCAAAGCCCCATCTTACATCTTGCCACCAGGGGCTGATGGAGCTGATGCCTTGTCTCATTTCTACCTTGTACCAGAAGAAGCATCTTTCTTTGAAGGTTTTCTGTGTCTCAGTTGAGAACTTCATCAGGCATTCTGCACAGTGACACCCCAGCCAGCTACACGCTTGTGCCTCGTCACTCGGTCATGACTCTTTGCGACCCCATGGATGGTAGCCCTCCAGGTTCCTGTCACCCATGGGAGTCTCCAGGCCAGAAGACTGGAGTGGGTTGCCTTTCCCTTCTCCAGGGTGTCTTCCCGACCCAGGGATCGAACCCAGGTCTCCTGCATTGCAAGTGGATTGTTACTCGCCTGAGGACCTGATCCCCAAAGGAGTCTGTTTTGTAAGCACACACTTCCCCCAGCTCCAATCCATGGCCAAGACCTGCTGTAATTGGTGACTCTGATAGTTCACCATTTGACAGAAAGAGAATCTTCAGAGTGGAAGAGTCAACATGATAATTGCAAAGGCAGATGTGACCGGGTCCTGAGCAGACTTCCCCCAGGCAAACTGAGCACACTCTTAATGGAGACCTGCCTCTGCTCCAGGGCACTGCTTCTCACACTCAGCCTGCATAAGAATTAGCAGGGAATTGGTTTAACACGTGAATGCTATTGTTCCACATCCATACATTCTGATGCAGTGTCTATGCCAGAGGGCACTGCATTGCTAACAGACACTGCAGGGGGTTCTGATAAATTAATCTTCAAAAATTAGATCTAGAGATGGTGCCTTGGGAAGCATTCTCAGGAGCTCTAGTCCTGCTGGATCCGCTGTGCTCTGTGTGTGTACGTGGGCATGATCAGTCATGTCCGACTCTTTTCAACCCTATAGACTGTAACCCACCAGCCTCCTCTGTCCATTTTCCAGGCAAGAATACTGGAGTGGGTTGCCATTTCCTCCTCCAAGGATCTTCCCACCTCAGGGATCAAACCCATGTCTCCCAAATCTCCTGCATTGACGGGCAGATTTTTTTACCTCTTGAGCCAACTGGGAAGCCCATGCTGTCTGCTGTCAAGTAAAATAGCGAAGGCATATTCTTGAAGCCCCATAAGTACTTTCCTGGAGATCTAAGGAGATCTAAGATCATCAGGGTGGGTTTTATTTTATTTTATTTTTTGTCATATAAATTTTGAAACATAGCTAAGAGAGGGCTATGCAGCTAGTTGGTGGCAAAACAATGATGTGAGCCAAGTCAGTGCTCTGCTGACTAAGCCTGCTTGGAAGATGGCATAAGACAAGAGGATATAGAGTAATGATTCTCAGCTTCGCTGCCTGATAGAATCACCTGGGAAGTTTTTAAAACCTGAGGCCCTGAGTGTATCTCTACACAATTAATCCAGAATATTTGAGTGTGTGAGCCAGACATCCATATTGTTTAAATCCCCAGTTAATTACATTGGGCAGCAAAGTTTGAGAACCACTGCCAAAGGGTTCTCCTACTTTATAAAGGCTCATGTTTACCCAGGTGTCTTAGTAGACATGCCAGGGAAGAAAATAGGCTTACTATTCTCCTAAGTTTGGAAATCACTGAATACCACATTCTCCTAATGGAAAATCTTATGGCATATCAGCATGCTAATAGAACTATAAGGTCCAATTACTACAAACCTTGTCAACATTCTTTAACCCGCCATTTCCCAAAAGTATTTGACCACAGAACTTTTTCACTGAAAGCAGATTAACACCCTGCGGAACTAGAGTTCCTAGGGAAAGGATAGCCTCAGGCAGGGCAGCTCTAGAAAAGCTCAGCAGTTGAGCAAATGCCAAACAGCAGAGCAGTAATCATTCCAAAAATGGCATCTCTTGATGACTCAGCTCAGGATCTGGATGCTTTAAGTCTCACTCAGACTGTCTTCCCCTGAAGCAGTCACTCCTACTGGGAAAGGAATTTGGAGGGGAACAGAAGGAGAGCCGCATCCTTCTAGATGGATGTCTCCAGAGCAGTGGAAGAGGAAACCATTGCCCTTGAAGAGAGACTTTTCCTTCAGTTATTAGGTGTGTCCAATGGCTGAGCCTCCGCAGGTTTTGGTGAAAGCAGGACATGTCGTCAGCTTGTTACCATGTCCAAGCTCACTCTGCTCACTGCACAAGAGGCCAGTGAATCCCAGGTAGAAGGTGTTGAGGCAAGGAATCCAACCTCATTCAGGAAAACTGGCTGATTGTGAAGATGGCAGACTAATGTCTCAAAATAACCATCTTTTTGGGGTCCAGATGCCAGGTTCTTTTATGGATCAGATATGGGGGGAAGTGAGAAAACAAAGTGAAAAGGGTCATTTAATCTTGCATGTATCTTCTAAAATGGCAAGCCTCAGGAAGGGGAATGCGTTAATGTCTTCCTTCCTGCCATCTACGGGTGGACAGGGTTCTGAACAAAGGCACTTTAGCTTAATGGTCAAGCAGAGGGACAGGATTCTCTGAGCCAGGCCATTATGTGTGATTATGATTTTAAAAAGTGGCCAAAGAAACAGATCTAGCCCAGAAGAGTCAATTTTGACCCCTCCCTGTTTCAGGCTCTTCCCTGGGACCCGTCTCTGCTATCTTTCTCCATCCACACTTGGGTGGGCCCCACGCTGGATCAAGCTCTTCCCTGGGACCCGTCTCTGCTATCTTCCCCCATCCACACTGGCTGGATCTCATGCTGGGTCAAGCTCTTCCCTGGGACCCGTCTCTGCTATCTTCCTCCATCCACACTTGGTTGGGCCCCACGCTGGATCAAGGCTGAGGAGCCTACACACACGTGTGCTCAGCTGTGTCTGCCTCTCTGTGACCCTGTGGTCTGTAGCCCACCAGGCTCCCCTGTCCATGAGATTGTCCAGGTAGGAATACTGAAGCGGGTTGCCATTTCCTCCTCCAGGGGATCTTCCTGTCCCCGGGACTGAACCCCTATCTCACCTCTCTTGCATTGGCAGGCAGAAGCTTGTACCACTAAGCCAACGAGGAAGACTGAAGATAGCCTAGTGCCCGTAAGTTTGCTGTGGGAAATCTCATCTGCCTGTAACAGCTTATCATGGTACTTCTGCCCTCTCTTTACATATTCTAGAACTGCAGAATTTTTATACTTCCCTATAAGATGCCAATGTAAAGTACAGAAAGTTTGTCTCAGGCTATTCCATCTTCCTTAGACTTGGCACCCATTTCCATATCTCTCAGTTACCTGGTTCTCAGGCACTCACTTCCCATCCTAATTCATGCTCAGAGACACCTCTAAGGTGGTCCTCTTCTGAAGAAAGTGGCTGACAATGCATAATGTGGGTTCTCCAAAGTGTAAAAATCATTTACACGTTAACAGAATTAAAGCCTGGATATACCGAATGCCATATGACAAAGGGACTCAAAATGCTCGCATTCTAACCTCTCCCCAATTTTGCAGGAGAAATCGAAGTACAGAATGGGAATTATCTTATGGAAGAACACACAGCTGATTAGCAGCAGTCACCAGCCAGCATTCTTTCTAGTATATCCTACAATCGCCAGAAAAGTTTGTCAACTTAAAAAAATATTCACAACCTAAAAGATGAGTTAGGTTTTATTCAGTGGGAATTTTAAGACTTCAGGCCCAGGAGACAGCAACTCATATAAGCCTGAAAGAACTGCTCCTAGGAGTCAAGGTGGGGAACCAGGTTATACAGAAGTTTTGCAAGAAAGGGTAGGTAGCCAGAACATCAAAGATCATCATAAATTAAAGAAAACCAGAGAGCCCGAGTTAAGGGATTTAGCTCTTCTCTATGGATGGGAAGATGCAAGAGTCTGGACTCACAGAAACCATTCCTTTGATGTGCACCTCAGCCATCTGGGGCCAGTATCCTGTATTTCCACGTGCTGAGCTTGCTCGGGGCTCACCACAGGGAGCGACAGCAGTCACTGCTGCTAGTGGAAGGTATCCTTTTCCTTCCTTAGTTTCCTCGGGCTCACGGGCTCACACTGGAGGGCTGCAATCGCTGGGAGACTGTGACATCATTTGTTTACTGAGATGGCAAGAAATAGTCCATTTCTCAAAGCTAAGCAGGCTAACTTCAAGCAAAGGAATCAGAAGCTAGGAAAGGGGATTTAAGAGGGAATCCGACCACATCTTGGCACCTTGAAAACCATGCCATATTGCTCAGGTCTCCTGCAACCAATGTAGGTAGCACCTGCTATCTTGTACCCTCCCTGGAACAGCGGTGGCTTTCCTTCTCCCATCTCTTCTACTAAACAGTGTGGTCCCCAGGACTGCTCTTTCAGGTCTGGGGCAAAGGATGGTGGGATCGTCTCCTAAAGTCACTAGAGAGACCATAATACCAACAGGTCCCTTCTTTGATGGTTCCTGAAAGACCTGGCGTATAATATGAAGTCTCCTTGGAGGAAATCCTTTGTCGGGAGGCGCTTGAGAAGGGGGATGGGAAGAGTCCTATTGCCAAGTCCAGACCCTGTCAGTTCACCTCATGATATGCCAGTAAGTCTACAGACGAGGTGTTGAGGCAGGAAATACGACTTTATTCAGAAAGCCAGCAGACTAATATCTCCAAACAGCCAACTTATCAGGGTCTGGAAGCCAAGAACAGGGTAAAAAGGAGTTTGAATTCCAAGAATGGGGATCAAAGGGGAAATGTAGACTAATAAGTAAGTGAGGCCTGTTTCTTCCTAGTGTGTTGGAATTGACTAAGATACCTATAGTCAGACAGGTGAAGAGCAAGACCCAACAGACTCTCAAAGCTTTGTAAACAGGTGGAGCTTTTACAGAGCCCAGGGGCCAGCGCAGACAAGGATTTCCTCTGCCCACCCAGGCATGGAACACAGCAACACTCTGCCTCCCCGAGGTCAAAAGCTTTAAGAACGTAGAGAGTCAACATCTGTGATACGGATCCTGAAGATACCATGACGGGCAGTGGGAATGGAAGAAATCACCAGGTGGATTCTCAGGCAAATGATATGCGGAATGGGAGCTGTGACAGGGGGAGAAGAAGAACGAACAGGTCATATTTCCAGGGGCAACAGTAATTGGCAAACGTGTTATTGGGAGCACGAAGAGATTGACGGGAGCATCTGGGAGACGACGACAGGAGTCTGCAGAGTCCTGAGAGCAGGGTCAGCTCCATCAACTGGACTCTCTATCAACTGGACTACCAGGCCACTACCTTAATTTAATTATTAAAAAAAACCCCAATCTGGGACTTCCTTGGTGGTCCAGTGGTTAAGATTCCATGCTTCCACTACAGGGTGCATGGGTTTGATCCCTGATTGGGGAACTAAGATCCAGCATGCTGCACGATGCAGCCAAAAAGAAAAACCCCAAAAGATAAAAATAAAATGAAGAACATAATCTGCATTTCTCGAGTAACCAGTGAAATTGTGCATTTCGGGCTCACGGGCTCACACTGGAGGGCTGCAATCGCTGGGAGACTGTGACATCATTTGTTTACTGAGATGGCAAGAAATAGTCCATTTCTCAAAGCTAAGCAGGCTAACTTCAAGCAAAGGAATCAGAAGCTAGGAAAGGGGATTTAAGAGGGAATCCGACCACATCTTGGCACCTTGAAAACCATGCCATATTGCTCAGGTCTCCTGCAACCAATGTAGGTAGCACCTGCTATCTTGTACCCTCCCTGGAACAGCGGTGGCTTTCCTTCTCCCATCTCTTCTACTAAACAGTGTGGTCCCCAGGACTGCTCTTTCAGGTCTGGGGCAAAGGATGGTGGGATCGTCTCCTAAAGTCACTAGAGAGACCATAATACCAACAGGTCCCTTCTTTGATGGTTCCTGAAAGACCTGGCGTATAATATGAAGTCTCCTTGGAGGAAATCCTTTGTCGGGAGGCGCTTGAGAAGGGGGATGGGAAGAGTCCTATTGCCAAGTCCAGACCCTGTCAGTTCACCTCATGATATGCCAGTAAGTCTACAGACGAGGTGTTGAGGCAGGAAATACGACTTTATTCAGAAAGCCAGCAGACTAATATCTCCAAACAGCCAACTTATCAGGGTCTGGAAGCCAAGAACAGGGTAAAAAGGAGTTTGAATTCCAAGAATGGGGATCAAAGGGGAAATGTAGACTAATAAGTAAGTGAGGCCTGTTTCTTCCTAGTGTGTTGGAATTGACTAAGATACCTATAGTCAGACAGGTGAAGAGCAAGACCCAACAGACTCTGCAAAGCTTTGTAAACAGGTGGAGCTTTTACAGAGCCCAGGGGCCAGCGCAGACAAGGATTTCCTCTGCCCACCCAGGCATGGAACACAGCAACACTCTGCCTCCCCGAGGTCAAAAGCTTTAAGAACGTAGAGAGTCAACATCTGTGATACGGATCCTGAAGATACCATGACGGGCAGTGGGAATGGAAGAAATCACCAGGTGGATTCTCAGGCAAATGATATGCGGAATGGGAGCTGTGACAGGGGGAGAAGAAGAACGAACAGGTCATATTTCCAGGGGCAACAGTAATTGGCAAACGTGTTATTGGGAGCACGAAGAGATTGACGGGAGCATCTGGGAGACGACGACAGGAGTCTGCAGAGTCCTGAGAGCAGGGTCAGCTCCATCAACTGGACTCTCTATCAACTGGACTACCAGGCCACTACCTTAATTTAATTATTAAAAAAAACCCCAATCTGGGACTTCCTTGGTGGTCCAGTGGTTAAGATTCCATGCTTCCACTACAGGGTGCATGGGTTTGATCCCTGATTGGGGAACTAAGATCCAGCATGCTGCACGATGCAGCCAAAAAGAAAAACCCCAAAAGATAAAAATAAAATGAAGAACATAATCTGCATTTCTCGAGTAACCAGTGAAATTGTGCATCTTTTCACATGCTCATTTGTATGTCTCCTTTGAAAAAATGCCTATTCCGGTCTCTGCCCTTTTTCATTGGGTTGTTTGGTTTTTTGATACGGAGTTATTTGAGCTGTTTGTATGCTGCTGCTGCTGCTGCTGCTGCGTCGCTTCAGTCGTGTCCGACTCTGTGTGACCCCATAGACGGCAGCCCACCAGGCTCCCCCATCCCTGGGATTCTCCAGGCAAGAACACTGGAGTGGGCTGCCATTTCCTTCTCCAGTGCAGGAAAGTGAAAAGTCAAAGTGAAGTCGCTTGGTCATGTCTGACTCAGCGACCCCATGGACTGCAGCCCACCAGGCTCCTCCGTCCATGGGAGTGTCCAGGCAAGAGCCCTGGAGTGGGATGCCATTGCCTTCTCCGAGCTCTTTGTATGTTTTGGGTATTACTCCTTCATCCTTCATGTTGTTCGCAGTCATTTTCTCCCAGTCCCTAAGGCTGTCTTTTCATTTCTGTCAGTGGTATGCTTTGCTCTGCCAGCGGAGTTCAGTCGGGTCCCCTTTGTTTATTTTTGCTTTTATTTCTTTTGCTTTAGGAGACTGAGCCAAGAAAAGGCTGCTGTGCTTCATGTCAGTATTCTCCTGTGTTCTCTTCTTGGAGTTTTATGGCTTCCATTCTTATATTTAGTCTTTAAACCGTTTTGAGTTTATTTCAACAGTGGGCCATCACCTCACCTCTCTCAGAATGGCTATCATTTAAAAAAAGTCTACAAGTAACAAGCATTGGGTAGGATGTACACTATTGATTGGAATGTAAATCGGTGTAGCCATTATGGAGAACACTATTATATAGTTTCCTTAAAAAACTAAAAATAGAACTACCATATGATCCAGGAATTCCATTCCTGGGTATATATCCAGAAAAGCTGAAATTTCTAATTCAGAAAGACACATGCACCCCGTGTTCACAGCAACACTATTTATAAAAAGACAGGAGCGACACACGTGCCCATCACCAGATGACTGGGTTAAGGGTATGTTCCGTGCAAGCGTCCTGGACAGTGGTCAAGACTGTGCTTCCAGGGCGCCTGGGTTCAAGCCCTGCCTGGGGAACTGAGATCCCACAAGCTGCACAGCACATCCAAAAAAAAAAAAAATGTGCTCTCTGTGTATATGTATGAATATTACACAGCCCTGAAAAAAGAAATACTGCATTTGCAGCAACATGAATGGACCTGTTATGCTTAATAAGTCAGACAGTGAAAGATGAAAACTATGTGGTGTCACTTATATGTGGAATCTGCAAAGTAATACAAATGAATGTATATGTAAAACAGAACAAACATGGCTACCAAAGGGGAGGGAGAAAGGGGGTGGGACAAATTAGGAGTATGGGATTATGAGATTCAGGCTACTAGGTGTACAATAGATGCGCAATGCGGCTATACTGTGTAGTACAGGGAATCATAGCCGTATCTTGTAATAAACTGTATTGGAGTAAAGCCTACAAAAATACTGAATCACTATGCTGTACAACTGATGCTAACACAATATTTTAAACCAACTATAGTTCAATTTTAAAACATTTTTAAATAAACATAATCTAAATATTGAATCCTAATTGATGACATCATTCTTGCCTATATAGGATAGAAGAGTATTAATGCTGATGTCTCTCACTCACTTTGAAATGCATCAAAAGAATAAGGTGGATTAATGGATGGACTGATGGATGGATAAATGAAGAGATTACACACGGTTTAGTTTCAGGGTTTTTTTTGGTCACTGCCCTGGGAGTTAGAGCTCCTACTCCAAACCCTTCCTAAGCTGCCTCTTCCTTTCCCTCTTGTCTTTCCCTGGAACTAAAAGATCTGGTTCTTTTTTATGCCTTATGCAATGACACAACATTTAAACATCGAACATGCTGCAAATAATGAGCTCCCAGAATGCTGGCACTGCAAAGAAAACGATTCTCGGGAATTTCCGAGCTGGGTGGTTGGGGCACCCTGGCTCTGTCGAGAGTTTTCCTTGGGGCCTCCAGCACTTCCCTGTTCCTCAGGCCGTAGATGAGAGGGTTCAACACGGGGATCGCCGTAGAGATCCGGCGGGGTGATCTCTCAGATACTGAAGAAGAGGGTCCCAGGAAGGAGAGGGTCCCAGGGAAGAGCGGCCGCAGTGAGCGCGCGGTGCACGTGGAGAAGGTCCCGGCGCGGCCTCCTGCGCAGGGAACCCGCACAGCGGCCATGCGGGTCGGCAGGCAGACGCGGGAGTCGCCGCCATGCAGGCCGGGACGCCGGAACCGGCGAACACAACCGCTGCCCCTTCCTGGGCAGATCTAAGAGCGGCGGGAGCTCACAGAAACGAAGCGACCTCACTGGGCCCCCAGAAGCAGAGCGGGGAGGGGAGACGGGCCTCACAGGGCGCCGAGGGCGCCGCCGCGTGCGCTGCCCTCCCGAAGCCCGCTCGCGCCTCCGTGGGGATGATCAGGCCCGCGGTCCCGACGGGGTGACCAGATAGACAACAGGAGCAGGAGGAAGAGAGGCAGGGCCCGTGCGGGCCAGTCAGGGAGGGCGGCGAGGACGAACTCCGTCACAGTGGTGAGGTTCTTCTCTGCCATGAGGCCAGGGGACCTGAGAAGGCGAGGCTGAGAAGCAAGTTATGCAGCCGTACATGAGATTTCCATCTCTTTCTGGTTTACCATGTTGAGCATGACTTGTGGACAAAATCCAGGTGCTACTTGGGGGCTATGCAGAGTAGTACATCATGAGAAACTCTGGGCTGTAAGAAGCACAAGCTGGAATCAAGATTGCCGGGAGAAAAATCAATAACCTCAGATATGCAGGTGACACCACCCTTATGGCAGAAAGTGAAGAGGAACTCAAAAGCCTCTTGATGAAAGTGAAAGAGGAGAGTGAAAAAGTTGGCTGAAAGCTCAACATTCAGAAGACGACGATCATGGCATCCAGCCCCATCACTGCATGGGAAATAGATGGAGGAACAGTGGAAACAGTGTCAGACTTTATTTTTGGAGGCTCCAAAATCACTGCAGATGGTGATTGCAGCCATGAAATTAAAAGATGCTTACTCCTTGGAAGAAAAGTTATGACCAACCTAGATAGCATATTCAAAAGCAGAGACATTACTTTGCTGACTAAGGTCCGTCTAGTCAGTTAAGTTCAGTTCAGTCGCTCAGTCGTGTCCGACTCTTTGTGACGCCATGAATCACAGCACGCCAGGCCTCCCTGTCCATCACCATCTCCCAGAGTTCACTCAGACTCGTGTCCATCGAGTCCCTAATGCCATCCAGCCATCTCATCCTCTGTCGTCCCCTTTTCCTCCTGCCCCCAGTCCTTCCCAGCATCAGAGTCTTTTCCAATGAGTCAACTCTTCACATGAGGTGGCCAAAGTAATGGAATTTCAGCTTTAGCATCTTTCCTTCCAAAGAACACCCAGGGTTGATCTCCTTTAGAATGGACTGGTTGGATCTCCTTGCAGTCCAAGGTATTCTCAACAGTCTTCTCCAACACCACAGTTCAAAAGCATCAATTTTCAGCGCTCAGCCTTCTTCACAGTCCAACTCTCATATCCATACATGACCACAGGAAAAACCACAGCCTTGACTAGACGGACCTTAGTCGGCAAAGTAATGTCTCTGCTTTTGCATATACTATCTAGGTTGGTCATAACTTTTCTTCCAGGTGTTATGCCCACAGTCCGAGTCCCCAAAGCTGAGAAAACAAGACATCCACGGCAATGCAAAAGTAAAAAGGGTTTTATTATTAGCTCAAGCTAGGACCCAAGCCACCTCCAGCACAGTGGAGTGGTGCAAGGGCCCCGAGCCCTGAATTACAGCAGTATTTATAGACTTAGAACAAAGACAGGGAGTTGGCAAGGGCGGATGGTTGCAAGGAGTTCTTGGCATCTATTAACTGGCTAAAGTTTGCGCATGCAGGCTCGCTTAAGGGACTTTTCGTGTTGTCTGGGCTAGCTTTAACCAGGCTACGGGGAATATGCTGAATGGATGAGTCTCAGGGTCGGGGGTATGATGCCCTCAGCTCCTTCTGGGCAGTGACCCAGCTCTTCCTGTGATTGTAGCTCCGGCTACTTTAGTTCTTGATGCCTGTCATGGCTTCTGTCAGGTCTCAGCACAGGGAGTAAGCTTCTTTTAATTTCATGGCTGCAGTCACCATCTGCAGGAATTTTGGAGCCCCCAGAAATAAAGTCTGACACTGTTTCCACTGTTTCCCCATCTATTTCCGATGAAGTGATGGGGCCGGATGCCGTGATCTTAAATCCTCTCCCTTGTGAGCCTCCCACCCCCTCCCTCTCCTCTGGGTCATCTGAGAGGAGAAGGTGGCATGAATGGGGAGAGTGGCATTGGCTGATATACACTACCATGTGTGAAACAGACCGCTAGCGGGGAGCTGCTGTAGGGCACAAAAATAGATCTTAAAAGGACGATGTTTTCTTTAATAACAGAGTGCACATATATAGACACTATTCTAAGTGATTTATATAGTAAGTCATTTAATCCCCACATTCACTTTATGAGGCAGGAACTTTAATTATCCCCACTTCACAGATGAGGCAACTGAGACAGAGTTTAAGCAACTCCATCTTGCCTCCACGATTGCACAGCAAAAATGGAACTGCCGTTAAGGACAAAACTGCACACAGAAGCCCTATTCATCTTGAAGCAGGATTTTACATGCGTCACGAGTCAATTCCAGCAGCCCAAGAGGACCAGAGAAAGGTCTGCCTTTATGCAGACAAGCATGAAAGCCAGCTCTGCAGTCTCTCCGTATCTGAAGGCTGATGGAGACTCTTGTGCTAATGGACAGAAATTCCTTTGGCAGAGGCGCAGTGCAGGGGAGTAGAGAAGGTATTTGATCATCTTTAAAGCATCAGACTTTGGCAGCTAGGCCAGCATTGCGCTGATGTATTGGAGAGAATGGTGAATCCAAGAAATTGGATCTGGTGGTCTGAACTGAGCATGAACCCAGGGGACCAGAACAGTTTCCTCACCTGAATTCCACTTCACCTTTTCCCTGCACTCCTCTCTTTTTCACTGATTTTTCCTTTGTCTCTAAAAAGTCATTTCTCTTCCACTGCTTGAGAATCATAAGGGTCTGGGGAGAGACCCCTGTGCTGGGGAGCAGGGGGTCTGGGTAGATCTTATCCTCCCCAATCTGCTTAGTGATGATCCTGAGCAAATTACCTTATCTCTCCAGGCCTCATGTCCTTCCCCTTCCTTCTACACTCTACACACTCACACACACACATACTAGTGAATCAACTTGGGGACACTGATGTCATAGCTGCCTGAAGGTTGGTCCCTGCATGTACCACCCTCAAGTTCCTTGCCAGTTGTGGTCTGTTGAGCACTTTCTTCTCTCTCTTCCCTTAATCTTTCTGTTTCCATGATTTGCTAAACCTGGTTCATTATATATACCTCATTCCAGTTTTTGTTCAGTTCCAGGCTAGGAGAGCAAAGACTGGAGAAAAGCCTCTTTGTTTGGGCTCCCAACTCCAGTGCAATTTAAATCTCTTTTGGTTAAGATACCGATAGTCTCTGGAAGTCTGAAGTCCCCAGTCAACAGCTGGTGTGGTCTCTAAGGAAAGGCAATTCAGTTATTTCTCACATGGATTCATAGCAAGGCTCCTGGTCCCAGTCCCAGCTCCCAAAGCCCTTCCACACACCCACTCAGTTGAGTCTGAAAAGCCTGAATCCCAGTTCATGGCCACTGGAGAAGTGAGACGTCTCTTGCTTTAGCTTCTCTAGTCAAAACAATGTCAGAAACTGTGCCCTCATCAGTGTGGCCACATCCTAGAAGGAATAGGGTGTTTTGTAAACATGAGGCTTTGATCACATTATTCAGAAGGACACCATGGGGACGCAACATAGTGACCTCACCAAGATCCATCATGTCTTCTAAGCTGGCCCTGTCTGGAAGTCAGGGGTTTCGCTGTCTTCCCCCACCCTTGCTCCCTTTTCTCCCTTTAAAAACAAATGAAGTCACGGGGAAAACAAAAGCCTGGCATGTTGCCCAGAGGAGAAACTGGCACATCCTTTTTGCTGGCGTGGCCTTTGCCGATTCTGTGCGTCTTTAACACCACAGTATTTCTTTAGCTCCAACTTCAGAGGCATTTTGATTTAGTCACTGAATTTCAAGATGTCTCAGTTCAGAAAAGGAACTAAGGAAGACGGGAAGAACAGAATAATTACAGAATAATCGTTCTCTTGGACAATTATGAGAACAAGAGAAAATGCTACCACCTCTACTGTGGATTCATCACGGTGCTAAGCATTCTAAATGAAGAGCAGGAGACACATAATGAAACAAATCCTTCTAAAAAAAAATGCAACAGCTGTCTACAAGGTCTAGACAACCTAGCAGGTTACATAGCTATCCATCCTATGGGTAACAAGTACTAAGCTCCTAAGAGAGGTATAACCAAGGTGCCAAGGGGAGTCAGTGTAAGGCAAGGTTGCCTACGGTTGGGGTAAATCAGGGGTGGCTTCCCAGTGGAGGTGAGCTTCGGCAGGCGGTTTGGATGCAAGTGTTGATAGGAAAATGACGGGCAAGACTCTTCCGGAAGGGGGACAACGTGAGCAACTTCACAGGGTCCAGAAAGCCCAGGGACTTCTCCCGGGACCCGCGAGGCACCGTGGCAATAGCACAGGATGGTTTTAGGCAAGTTCGGGACTACGGTGAGGAGTGAGGCACTCGCCTCGGATGCCAAAGTTAAGGGGGCACCCAAAGCTTTAGTAAACAAGATCAACAGTCGTAAGATACAGCTAAAAGATAAATTCCATTGCAAAAATGTATAATGCATAAAACATCAAGATTCTAAATAAAGAGAACCGGTATTGCTAACTTCCTTCTTTCTCAGTCTCAGTAGAGTTCACCGTGGCGCTGGGGCAAGGATGGGTGCTTGAAAAGGGATGGCGAGACCAGCGGGTTCAGGGCACAGCTTAACAAGGGCCATTTACTCCCCTAAGGCTGTCCCGTGATAGTTCCTCCCTACCCTCCGCTTAGGAAAAGAAAACGTAGGAAAGTCAATCAGATCTAATGCCTGCAGAGTAGCTTCACCCGTTTCAAAGGACTCGCTTCACCACCACACGGGCCCTGTGGGGCTGAGAAAGAGAACAAACTGCCCACTGGCACTGATGAGGAAATGTGGCAAAGAGAAGCGTCTTAGAGCTACCCAGGGAGTGGGCCAGAAGCTGGGTCTGCCCTGGGCTCCCTAGCTGCTGACGGATTCTGCCTAAGCCACAGCCCTCCTGCCCAAAGCAATATGTCCTTACGACCACACACAAGACACATCCCTGCCAGAGCTCACTGGAGAAAGAGGTGAGTCCTCTGGGTCACGCTGTACTAACAAATTACCTTACAATCACAGGGACTTAGCACAATGAATTTATATTTACCCTTGAAAAATCCAGTATGGGTTGAGTCATCCTCATCTGCCTTGCAGCTCAGCCATTTAGAACAGGCAGACGTCAACACTGCTGGTGCAGAAGTCAGGAGAAGACCCCCGAGGATGTCACTAAGGACCAGGTCTGGTCTGCCTCCCTCCCACTCACATCCCAGTGACCAGAATCCGGTCCCGTGGCTTCAGCGTTACCGCTCACATAATCTAGAAAATGTAGAGAAGCAACTGACTGGGCTGAAATCTCTGCCACGCCCCTCACCCTTGGTGCCTCCTTTGTGCCGTGTAAGGTCCAGAGCTCCCCCAGAATTTCCGAGGACGAGCAAGGGCGCACAGGTGTATCCGTGAGGCTCTGTTTTCTTGCTTCCGCTCGAGTTATTTACACTCTTGCTGGCTTCCCGTTACTTCTCAACCTCTTCCGTATCGCATCACACCAGGGTACAGGTGGCCTGTTTTCTTCATCCTTCACGTAAACAAAATCAACATGGTGTGTTTATTTGGGTAACGGATTTTTAATAAAATTTATTGCAAGAAACTTAGGTTCATAGTACTACACAGAAAGGGGAGAAAATTAGAATTGAATAATTGTTGTCATTGTGCTACAAATTCCCCAGTCATGCCCATCGCAAGAAATTTGTCACCGGCTGCTCCCCAACCCCACCTAAAACCTGCCTGCTACCATATGACCCATATCTTTCTCGACCAAGATCATCTTTTATTTATCTGTCTTCTCCCAGTTTCCCCATCTTCCAAATCCCCATCCAATCCAATCCACTGAGAGAAGACTCAGAATTCTTTGTATATTGTTATGCGTGATCATCTAAATCTTTAATACCCAAATACCTTCCGCTTAGACCATACATTAGGTCTTAAATTCCATAATCCAGATGCCCTTTGCAATGTTTTCCTCAACAAAGGGAACTGTCTCTCCTAAATAGAAAAAAATTAGGTCAAACTCCAGTTAGCATTTAATTTTTTTTTTTACTTTTAACATACCAAAAAAGGATCCAGTGCTCAAAGATGCCTTGGAAACTGGGTTAAATGACGTACACTGTCTTTACTAAATTTCTCGGCCGCTGTAGTGTGATAATATGCTTTACAAATCTCCAAAACAGAGCATGTACTGTGCAGCAGTTCTCAACAGTGTCTGACGATAAAGCGCTTACTGAGCTACACTCAGATCCAGTGACATGCAGAGAGCAGCGTGTGCTCTCACGCTCGAGGGCTTCCCAGGCGGTGCAGTGGTCAGAGTCCATCGGTCAGTGCAGGAGGCACGGCTTCCGTCCCCGGGGCGGGAAGATCCCCTGGAGGAGAAAACGGCAACTCACTCCAGTATTCCTGTCTGGAGACTCCCACAGGCAGAGGAGCCTGGTAGGCTACACAGTCCATAGGGTGGCAAAGAGTCAGATTGGGTCACGCTGTACTAACAAATTACCTTACAATCACAGGGACTTAGCACAATGAATTTATATTTACCCTTGAAAAATCCAGTATGGGTTGAGTCATCCTCATCTGCCTTGCAGCTCAGCCATTTAGAACAGGCAGACGTCAACACTGCTGGTGCAGAAGTCAGGAGAAGACCCCCGAGGATGTCACTAAGGA
Source organism: Madoqua kirkii (assembly GCA_006408675.1). Taxonomy (NCBI): domain Eukaryota; kingdom Metazoa; phylum Chordata; class Mammalia; order Artiodactyla; family Bovidae; genus Madoqua; species Madoqua kirkii. The sequence goes on from SJYC01101826.1 coordinate 50,727, forward strand.
CCAGGTCTGGTCTGCCTCCCTCCCACTCACATCCCAGTGACCAGAATCCGGTCCCGTGGCTTCAGCGTTACCGCTCACATAATCTAGAAAATGTAGAGAAGCAACTGACTGGGCTGAAATCTCTGCCACGCCCCTCACCCTTGGTGCCTCCTTTGTGCCGTGTAAGGTCCAGAGCTCCCCCAGAATTTCCGAGGACGAGCAAGGGCGCACAGGTGTATCCGTGAGGCTCTGTTTTCTTGCTTCCGCTCGAGTTATTTACACTCTTGCTGGCTTCCCGTTACTTCTCAACCTCTTCCGTATCGCATCACACCAGGGTACAGGTGGCCTGTTTTCTTCATCCTTCACGTAAACAAAATCAACATGGTGTGTTTATTTGGGTAACGGATTTTTAATAAAATTTATTGCAAGAAACTTAGGTTCATAGTACTACACAGAAAGGGGAGAAAATTAGAATTGAATAATTGTTGTCATTGTGCTACAAATTCCCCAGTCATGCCCATCGCAAGAAATTTGTCACCGGCTGCTCCCCAACCCCACCTAAAACCTGCCTGCTACCATATGACCCATATCTTTCTCGACCAAGATCATCTTTTATTTATCTGTCTTCTCCCAGTTTCCCCATCTTCCAAATCCCCATCCAATCCAATCCACTGAGAGAAGACTCAGAATTCTTTGTATATTGTTATGCGTGATCATCTAAATCTTTAATACCCAAATACCTTCCGCTTAGACCATACATTAGGTTCTTAAATTCCATAATCCAGATGCCCTTTGCAATGTTTTCCTCAACAAAGGGAACTGTCTCTCCTAAATAGAAAAAAATTAGGTCAAACTCCAGTTAGCATTTAATTTTTTTTTTTACTTTTAACATACCAAAAAAGGATCCAGTGCTCAAAGATGCCTTGGAAACTGGGTTAAATGACGTACACTGTCTTTACTAAATTTCTCGGCCGCTGTAGTGTGATAATATGCTTTACAAATCTCCAAAACAGAGCATGTACTGTGCAGCAGTTCTCAACAGTGTCTGACGATAAAGCGCTTACTGAGCTACACTCAGATCCAGTGACATGCAGAGAGCAGCGTGTGCTCTCACGCTCGAGGGCTTCCCAGGCGGTGCAGTGGTCAGAGTCCATCGGTCAGTGCAGGAGGCACGGCTTCCGTCCCCGGGGCGGGAAGATCCCCTGGAGGAGAAAACGGCAACTCACTCCAGTATTCCTGTCTGGAGACTCCCACAGGCAGAGGAGCCTGGTAGGCTACACAGTCCATAGGGTGGCAAAGAGTCAGACATGGCTGAGCCACTAACACTTTTTTTTAAAAAGAATATAGAACCCACTAATAAAAACTGATGCCCCAGAAACAGCCAACATCCCTGAGGGGCCACGGGGTACCAGGCACCAGGACAGGCACTTTACATGGAACTTCTCACTTAAAGTTACAAATCGCTCAGACAAAATGCAACGTTCCCGATCACATACGGAGATACCCTCATAGATGATAAAGCCATCTTTGGTTAGTGGTTCTCACAAATCCACTGTGCAGTTGTCATCTCATCACCCCCTGTTCCGTTTCACTCTTCTCTAGCTCAGGATTAATGTCACTGCTGATGTCAAGCTTCCCTGTTGTTGCCATTACTCAATTTAATTTCAAAACTTTATTGGTTTTTCTTCCCATTAAAATACGGGATTTCTTTGTTGGTATTCTGCCTCTGTCTTGCATTGCTTTCCCTGGAGGCAGGCGTCATGGGGAACTCCATGCCGGAAGACCTCTGCCTCTGGGGGGCTGATTCCATGTCTCATGTGGGGCAACCGCTGGCAAATGATAACCGGGGCCCAGATGGTTAGTACATCAGAGGCGGGTTTGGATGAGCATCTTGCAGAACTGTGAGGATAACGAGTACAGCTTTGCTTTATCAGGAGCTTTCCTCGGGGCCTCCTTCACTTCGTTGTTCCTCAGGCTGTAGAATCGGAAAATGCAGCCCGGGGCTCACGGTTGTGTAGAATATGGTCACGACCCTCTCCCCTTCTAGGAACTCACCTGTATCATTGCATGCACAGATTAAAGCTCAAGTCGCAAAACCCAGCCCTGCTTTAGCTACACAGGAGGCAAAGGTAGAGCAGGCCTGTGCCTGGCGACCTGGTGTGCAGTGTCGATGGACTGGTTGGTGAACAGGATCACAGTTAGTCTGATCAGAATCGTAGAGAGAGCAGTTCATGTATGTAACAGAAATTATACACAGAGGAATTATGTATGTAGCAGCAGCTGCTTGGGGAAGCCAACTCTCAGGACTGTGCCAATAACAAAGGTAAGTCACAGAAAATAAAGTCACTCATAAGGGCCATGGAGGGAGGGAAAGGGGAAGTGCTCAGAACTGTCCTGTCAAACCCTCTCAAACGTGCTGCCACCAACTTCGACCAGACCTCTTGGGAGTCCTGATGGGGGCAGAAAGCAGGGCCAACAGTGGCCACAAAATAATCACAAACACGTCTGACAATATAACTAGTATTTCCAAAGATGAGGCCCTGATCTCAGTCGAGTAATACTTGGGGATTCTAAGCACTGGATTTTCACCACCACCATCCATTCCCACTGTAAACAGAGTAAACAGAAACCTCAGTTAGAGCTGGGAGACCAGCAGGGAGCGCTCTCATGCCCTGTGCTGAGAGCAGAGGCCGGCAGGAAGAAGGAAGCCTCCTCTCTCCTGGAATTTAATACAGTCATTCAAACTCATCAACCTCCTTTCTCCAACTCATATATCGGCTAGTTCATGAGCTTGTCGGGAAGGCCAGGCTCAACACTGGGTGAAACTCGCTAACAGGGAAAGTCCTGAAAACTTTCTAGAATTACAGCCGGAGACCAGTCTACTAGCTTTCATACCCAGGGATCGAGTCTGGGTCTCCCGCACCGCAGGCAGGCAGATTCTTGATCATCTGAGCGACCGGAGAAGCTCTATCATATGAGCAGGAGCAGGCAGCTGCTAGGGGACTCCATCAAGCAGTTTCTGGGATTTTGCAAATGCTGCTGATTGGAACAAAATGCAGGCCTGCACGCACAAAAGCTCTGATGAACTTATTCATGGTTATTACAGTTGACTTAAAAATTCTGATCTCCCTCAGATGTTAATGCCTCCCGAGCAGCTTTTAACTCAGTGTTTATAAATGGGCTGAACCAAGATCTTTCTCTTCCAGTAAAAAGGACCAGGATGGACCAAGAAACTGGTCCACTCCAGACTTAGTCTGGCAGATGAGCTCGCTTGCACTCCAGATGAGTCATCTCAAGAGAACACTGTTAACATTCTTAATCTTTGACTCCAGTGTATAAAGGGCTCCTAAATGAAACCAAAACCAGTTTCTGCTATTGCTGAATCAGGCCAATCAGGCCGGGGCGGGAAACACCAAGATTTGTCTTTAGGCACCTTCAGCCCTCTAAGCAGCCAGCCTTTCCAATGTTCTCCCAGTTCTCAAAGACAAAATTCCAAGAACTACAGACACTCTTCACATTTGCCTTGGAGAATACTTCTCCAGATTGGGGACAAATCTCTTCCAATCTTAATGACGCCAGGACCACGCTCCTGGAGCTCCAGCCTGCTATTATAAAGCAGTCCCTGCCTCAAACAGTGGGGATCTTTAATGAACCTCAGGAGGTTCCTGTCTCTGAATTTTTCCCTTTTTGTTTAAGCCTGTGGAGAGATACCTACCATTCTCCCCTTAGTTCCACTACCTCTATCCACTTATTAGGCCAAGACTTTTTAGAGAAGTATCATGCCAGAATTTCTTTCTCCCAAAGTGAGGAAATAATTCTAGAATTTGACAGCTATCATCAAAGTAACCAACCAGATGGATTAAATGATACTTTGACATCTTAGTTGTTGTTTCGGGCAATATTAGCACTTTCTTTGCTCTAAACACTGAGCATTTATTCCTGTTAAGTCAGCGACCGCTTTTCTTATGGGCAAAATCTCCAACTGCTGTTGGAAAAATTCACAGGACACCTCCCATCAAAATTCAAATAGACCCCTCAATATTCCAGACTTAGTCACTTAAAGAGGATGAGATGGTTAGATAGCATCACCAACTCAATAGACATGAATTGGAGCAAAGTCCAGGAGGTAGTGGAGAACAGAGGAGCCTGGTGTGCTGCAGTCCAAGGGGTCACAAAGAGTTGGACATGTCTTAGCAACTGAACAACAGCAGCAACAAGAGGCCCTTCAAGGCATAAATCCCAAAATAGACGATTCCAAGGGTCAAGGCCTCCCTCGTTAGCCCTTGTACTAGCTTGTAACATTCCCATTTTAGGTGAGAAAGCCTAAGGACTGAGTTTGGAGGCTTGTCCAGGACCTTCAAGCAACAAACACTGTTATCCCTGGACACCCTGCTTTCCTTATCTACATACATTATCACCATTCATTCCCACTGAAAAAAATCTTTTACTATAATTGGTTGCTGCAATGCTGTCTTTAGTACTCCAGTTCATGAAGCTAGAAAATATCTTTTTCCATTCACTTAAGGAGAAAAAACGGTTCCCCTGGACAGTCATGCCTCAGGGCTGGCCTGAGAGGCCTTCTTGTTTATTCTGATCCTGAAGGCTGATCTGAATGATAGAAAGCTCCCTAGAGGTTCTACTTTCTTGCAGTATGTGGCTGAACTGCTTTTCTGCTCTCCTTGCCAGGCCTCTGTGGAGCCCTGTACCAAGGTCTCAGGGAAAAAATATCTGGAACTGGACTGAGCCCCATAGCCACCATTGCCATGAGCCTCTGGATCCAAATCTGGCCATTCCCTGACCTCATGTTAGGTAGATACCCACCCTTCAGCATCCTAACCATCCCCTGTGCCACCCGTCCAGTAGGAATTTTCTCCATCTCCAGTCTGTAAAACTTAGCTACTAGCCTGGTCTTCCCCATTCGCGTAGCCAGTAAAGAATCCACCTGCAGCGCCAGAGACACAGGAGACATGGGTTTGCTTCCTGGCTCAGGAAGATCCCTTGGAGAAGGAGAAGGGAGCCCACTCCAGTATTCCCGCCCAGAAAATCCCACAAAGGAACCTGGTGGACTGCTGTCCATGGGATCCCAAAAGAGCCGGATGCCACTGAGCACATCAGCCCAGCCTGTGAAAGGGGTTGGCTCTCCCCTGAGCCTGCCCACAGTTCTAACAGCTTTTCCCACTCTAATAAACTTCATTCTTTTCTCATTCTGCCTCACGTTTGGAAATTCTTTCCCAAGCTGCACACGGACCACGATAGCCTCCTCACAGGAAGACAGCAGGCCCTTCATTTTAAAAGGACAGAAGGTCACCGAAGAAAATTGCATTTTCCAGATATGTCATCTTTTAAAATGTTAATTGCAACCACATTCGATTAATCCATTCACAGTTGTTGGACCCTTGGATTATTCCTAGTCTGTTCCTATTGTGTCCAACAACTGTGAATGGATAAATAAGATGTGGGGCAGCTGAAATTTTAACAGAAAATATCTGGAAAAGGCAATTTTGTAGTGGCAGAAAGCAGATTCATGGCTGTCTGAGGTTAAGGGTAGGAGCAGAGATTGGCTGCAAATGGACATGAAGAAACATTTTGGAAGGATGGAAATGTTTTCAAACTGGTGTGTGGTGATGGTTAGACAATTTTGCAAATTTACTAGAAATTATCAAATGTACATTTACAGTGAATGAATGTACAGTATTGGAAGTTATCCCTTAATAAAGATTTTTTTAATCAAAAAAATTTTTTAAACATTGAGTAAACTGGGGCAGAAAAACAAATGAAAAGTTGCAGTTTGCCCAATCCAAGTTCAGTGTTCAGGGCATCTGATACTAGAACAGGACTACACCTAGACCCAAATAGACTTCACGGTACCACAAGCGTCCCAAAACCCAAAGCTAAGCACTATCGATGAGGTTTTCTCAGCTGGTCTGTCATTGCCAAAAGTGGATTCCAGTTTCAAGGCCAAACCTCTCCTCCATGTGTTTCATTCAATGAAAACAACCTTGACTCAATGTTATGGGAAGAACTGAGTGGTATCACCTTCAAGGCCTTAAGGGAAGGTTTGATGAACCCACCTGCCCTCGAGCATCCCAGAGATCAGATTCCCTTTCCCCTTTTTTTCTTTTTTAATATGAAAAGGGGGGAACTGCCCTTGGGATGCTCATCCAGAAAAACGGAGACACCATCGATCCATCGTGTAGAAAGCCAGCAGCGGGGCCCAGCGGCGCAGGGCGCGAGCCTGGCCGGGGGCCGCGGAGGCCACGGCCCGTCCAGTTGGGCCTCTGAGAAAGCTCTCGGGGGCTCCGTGTGTCGTCTGTGCTCCTCACGCAGAAGCATCGCTCCTGAATTTTCGTCTCGTCGACATTTTCCAGCCAGCCATCTCACCGCATGAAGTCCTTCCGTTAACTGCACCCCGCGGAACTCTTTGACACTTTAGTGCCCTTAAGCTGGCCGCCCTTCTCCTCTCCAGCGCCGGCAAACCAGCGCGAGGCTGGGCGCTGGGGGCCGCCCCGCCGCCTGATGTGCGCCTCGCAGCGCCGCGGGGTCTGCATCGCGTCCCCGGGCCGCTAGCGCTGCTTCCTGAAAAGGCGGACGGCGGGCGCCCTGCAGATGCTCCCAGAGCTCTTCTCGAAGCTGCTGAGCAGCGTCTGTATCCACGGCCGCTTCAGTCCAACAGACTGACTGATGTGCTCCTATGCAGACCTGTACGTTAGCCAAGGACAAACTGCCGATATTTATATTGACAGTAAATATATTTTTGGAGTAGCTCATGATTCTGGAATGTTTTAGAAGCAGTACGGCATCTTTACTTCCAGAGGAAATGAAATTACAATCGGCCCCTATGTTCAAGAGTTATTGAACGCGATACTTTTATCTGCATTAAGTAAAAGCATTACTTTATGTAATACTTCTATTAAGATTCGAGGGCATTCTAAGCTCAGCTTTCTGGAAATGAAGGAAATCACCTTGCTGCTATTTCTGCACCTTTTGCTATTTCCCTTAAAGAGACCAAAAGTAGCCAAACCTCCATCGTGAGCAAGCGGAGAGTCTCCTAAATGATAATTTAGAAAAACTGGCTCAATAATTGGCCTCAAAAAGGGAAAAGCAAAATTGGAAATTCACCAATTGTTGGTTTGATGAAAAGAGAAAGCTGTTGCTTAGCTCAAATAGCACCAAAGTCCTACCAGACACTCTACCAAGTCCCCAGTCCTCAGCGCTGCACATACATTAAACAAATGGTCTCCTGACAATTGGTGGTCTTCACGGGTCAGTATTGGTGGGGAAGCATTGATAAGTCCCGAAGTGCCTGCCTTACTGGTCCCACTTGTCCGAAGTACAACCCAGGAAGCCTGCTCATACTGCTCCTGGACTTTTTACCTAACAGACCATTTAGGCTCTGGCAAATGGATTTCACACAACTTCCTCTGAATAATAGCTATGAGTATGTATTAGACATAGCCTGTGTGTTTTCACACTGGACAGAACCCTGCTATTGCAGACAAGCTATGTCCCTCCTTGATGGCTACAGTTGTTTTGGAAAAGATCATCTCTACCTGGTGAACTCCTCTTGAACTTCATAGTGATTAAGGAGCCCCTTGTAGTGCCCAGGTGCCTAAGCCAGTCCGTGCTGTTTGGCCAGCTTTACAACATTTCATTTCCCCACTCTCAATTCTCTGGCTTAGCTGAACACACCAGTGGCATTATTAAGACTCAGTCAGCAAAATTTGTAGAGATCCTCAAAATTCCTTGGCCAAATGCATTGGGTTAGTCCTTCTAAATCTTATATCTGTTTAGAAATATAATATAGATAGATAGATCTTTAGAAATATAACCTCTTGAGAAGCCCATAAACTCTCACCTTTGAGATAGACACAGGATGCCCAGTGCACTGGGCTCCTAATGCGCTTGACCCACAACTAATGAAAGGAGAGAGACTCTAACACTGCCAGGCCCTAACTGCTTCTATTAAAAACTGCCATGTTTTGGTAGAGCAATTTTTTACAGGGTGACCTTGGGAGAAAAGGACCTTTAACATCACACCTTGCAACCTAGATATTTTGTCTACTGGAAAAGACGACTACAGGAGAATTCTCTTCAACCTGATCGGAAAGATCGGTAGCGTTAGGTGGTGCTAACCAATTCTTGTGTCGCCAAATGCCAAGGAATAGATTCACAGATTCATGTGACATCCCTCCAGAAAGTACCAGACACTGACTGGACCTACATATCATCTGGTGACCTAAAAGTAAAGCTTTTCTGGAACTGAAGCAGACGTCTGATGAGACAGCTTTCCCATGATATCCAGACCAGGCCTGTAGGAAGTTCCTTCCCAAACTTTTGAGGATGAAATAACATTTCAGATGATCTCTCATGCTTATGATCTTGATAACATATAAACTAAACAGATAAAAAGTACCTTAGAGTTCTCCTTCCTACCCCTCACAGACGATGAGATGGTTGGACGGCATCACCCACTCAATGGACATGAGTTTGAGCAAACTGTGGGAAGTGGTGATGGACAGGGAAGCCTGGCGTGCTGCAGTCCATGGGATCGCAAAGAGTCAGACGCGACTGAGCGAACTGAACTGAACTGAACCCCTCCCTACTGACTTGAATAGACTTCCCATCTGTGCATTTTCCCCCAACATGAGACACTACACCCAGAAAAGATTCTTCCTGGAATTGGGAGGGAAAGGCCTGTGAAACTAGGAAACCTGATTCTTGATGAGTAATGTTTTCAGAGAAAAGCTTTGATCAAAAGGGGGAATGGCAAATAATAATAATAATAATGAACAGAAGCTTCAATTAAATAAACCTGGGAGACAAGCGGGGGAGCTCTCACATCCTGCAACAACGGCAGAGCCCAACAGGAAGAGTTAAAGCTCCTCTTTGCCCTGGCAGGGGGTTCCTGGTAGCTCAGCTGGTGAAGAATCCACCTGCAATGCCAGAGACCCCAGTTCAATTCCTGGGTCGGGAAGATCTGCTGGAGGAGAAACAGGCTACCCCCTCCAATATTCGTGGGCTTCCCTGGTGGCTCAGCTGGTAAAGAAGCACCTGCAGCGTGGGAGACCTGGGTTCGATCCCTGGGTTGGGAAGATCCCCTGGAGAAGGGAATGGCTACCCCCTCCAGTATTCTGGCCTGGAGAACTCCATGGACTGTACAGTCCATGGGGTGGCAAAGAGTCAGACATGACTCAGGGACTTTCACTTTCTTCCCTGGCAAGGACTCAGCCAATGAAAAGTCACGGACTCTTTGCTTACTGTAGCCCTCCCAACTCCCTCTTCCCCTCTATAAAAATATCCCCCTTGTCATGTGGGAATTTGCACATACTCACCATGGTTGGAGATCCTGACAATTCGCTGCTAGTCCCAAATAAAGCCACCTTTGCTGGAGAAATCGCTGGCAGTCTATGTTTCAGATCAGCCCCACAACTCAATACCTTGTGTTCCTTATAGCCCTGTTTTATCCCCATGATTCAGAAAGCAGTGATTATTTGTCAAAATTTTTTCCTTCAGGAGTGGGCCTGATACAACCTGAACTAGCGAAACCAATTAAATGTCTCAATAGTTTTGCTAATGCCTTAAAGAAAAATAATGTTGACATTAAGCTTTTGATTGCAAGAAAGGCTGTGTTAAAAACAAAGAGTTTTCCTTGGAATTCCCCAACATGGATCTTTTACTATAAACAGCAATCCTGGAAGATAGGAAGCAAAGAGTTTACATGGAGAGGCTGAAATCACACTATGAATAAAGAGTAATTTTCTTACCTAGAAGGAAAGAGCCCTGACAGTTGCCTCTTTTTTTGTAATGCAAGCATCTGGCGTTAAGCTTTGGTGGCTGAGGCATCCACGTCAAAGGTGCATCTGCTTTAACACATCTAGGAAGGCCATCTCGACTATCTGCTTTGCTCCCTAGCCCATGAGGTTCTTTTGTTTTAGACACTGGTTTATGTGACCATGTGGGCAATTTTTTCTTTCTTTCTTTCTCTCTTCCCTTGCTTTAAATTCCCACTCTTATGTTTTTAATTCACTAGTAACGAGCAATCCAGGGAAACCCAAACCCCCACACTCAGCCTCAATCAAAGCAGATTCCCAGGCCTGTGGTCAAGCGCTCTCTGTGTCTCTCCCAGAGGCTTCCCTGTATGCCCCCTGGCGTGCCTTATACACTCTCAGGCTTCTAGGTAATAAACTCTGTCTGTCTTCCAAGTTCCCTAGTGGTTATTGCTAGAGGATATCTTGCCATAATAATAAAAACCACATGAGTTAGTCTAGTTACATTAGTTTGCAAAGAGGAGACGTCAGTGAGAAGGTCACTGGGCCCCTAGGCATTTCTAGAGATAGCTTTACTATTAATAGGCTGAGACCAGCAAAAACAAAGATGCGATCAGTAGGCAAGGGAGGATAAACTGCATACACCTGATTAGATTATAGATGCTGTCTGGGTCTTAAGAAGGACCCAGTGCCCCAGGACCCCAGTACCCTCCAACCCCAGATGAGTCCCAGAGAAGGTCCGTATAGGTGCTAGAAAGACCCTGCCTCATTTGTAGGGGAATCTGAAAGAGAAGATACCTGTGCCTCACTTCCTAGGGTCACGTCAGCCTTCTAGGGGTTTTCTGCCTCCAACACGGATGGTGACGGCAGCAGGGCCAAGAGTGACTTCACAGAATCCTGACACCTCAGCAGAAACACTGATAAGCTACTGACCAATCATGAAACAAATATAAGAAAACTGAAGACACCTCAGAACTATACAGAGAGAATCCAGAGTATACACTTCTTACCAGAGAAGCCGGGACTTGGCTGCGGGCAGCAGCGGCTATAAGCACAGGACAGTAGGAAGCAGGAAGCTCCAGCGCCCTCTGCGCAGAGCGAGTGAGAGCAGAGCTCATGGTACTAAACGTCCTAGACGTCATAATCCAGCGTGCTAAATGTCCTACCTGCCGTGCCAGGACGATGCAGAAACGTCCTGCGAGCTTGGACCCCTGCCAGGGGGAAGAAGGGAATAAAAAAGAGAGGGAATTTTGAACTGATTTGAGTTGTTTAAATCCAGAATGGGCCATGTTTACAACTGAAAGTGACTTAGTTGCCTTAGATTGGAAAGAATTCTTTTTTTTTTTTGCTTTCAGTGGAAAAAATATTGAGTTCAGTTGTAATGAAATATTAAGAAGTTATTTATATTGCACACTGGTGTTGAGACTGTAAATTATAAACTTGTTAGAAAGGCCAGCAGCAGGGACGAGAATCATGAACGGAAGTTAAGAGACACAAGAAATAAATACTCGTTCAATAAAAGCTCAAGATGAATAAACAGGAGAACAATAAAATCTTTTAAACAACAGAAGGACATTTCTTTGGGCTTGAAAAAGTATCTTAAGCTTTCAGATCCAAACAGCTCACCAAGATCTTGCCAACAACACTGAAAATTAGACAAGCTTCTAGCCACAGGGGTGGAATGAATACATCACACATTAATGGAAGATAAAAAAGGAAAAATGCAAGGGATCTACATGTGACCAAGAAGTAGACTGCCACAGGATTTTGCATCTGCTCTGAAGAATACCAAGTCAGAGGAAAGAAGAATGTCTACCAAGATCAAATTATTTTGCATCTAAAATTCATTTTCAACCAAACTATCATTCAGATATGAACTAATTATACAAGACACATTCTCTGACAACAATGTAAGAAACCACAGAAATTAACAAAAGTCTAGTCAAAAAGAATATCAACGATTCTGGCATATTGAAATAGCCTGTGTATTGATACTCGAGGTAAAGTGAAGCTCATCCTCAAATTTCAAACTATTTAGAAATAACTGACACTAAGTGTGTATCAGGATCTGTGAATGGCAGCAACAGTGGTAAAGGAGAAAAACTATATTTGTAAATGCAGGTATTAGGCTATGTGGACAGCTAAAATAAATGCACACTTTGCAAGCAAATACCAACACGTATACACACACACATGCACACGATCAAAAGAATCTAGAAAGAAATTAAAGACAAATACAGCAAAAGTAGAAAGTAACGATGTGTAAGAAATTTTTTAATGAATCTGATAAATAAAACCAGGAACTGGCTCTTTAAAATGACCAATATAATAGAAAACGTATTACCAGTCCTTTGGGTAAAAAAGAGATAGAAGACAAATGCCACTGGGACTGAGAAGTGAGGGGGATTTCTTAGAGGTGATTTTAAATCATGAGAGAGAGCAGTCCATTTGTATCTGATCCACAAAACATCAGATATGGCCAGGAGTTAATGTGTATCAGTACAGATGAATCTTAGAACCATTATACTGAAAAACTGCCAGAAGTGTGAATGTTATGGACATTAGGACATTCTAGATGTGAAGCTTTAAAATAAATAGAAATAAAGTGGGCTATAATGGAGACATAAATATGTAGTGAAAATAGAAAAGCAGATATGGGAATGTTAATGACAAATGTGAGACTGTGGTTGTCTCTGGAGAGAAAGGAAATGAGATCAGAGATGGGCACACAAAAGCTTCCAGAGTATCATTATAGCTTTTTTAAAATATTAAATAAGTAGAGTCAAATGTTGATAGGTGCTGGGTGAGTGCGTATCCATAAGATATTCTCCATGTTCTAGGGAATGATTAAAATCTTGTGTAATAAAAGTACAAGAGTCTCCTATATAATTTTAAAACTTAAAAATCTAAAGGTCATGCTTTATTTCTCAGGAAAATATACAGTATTAAACTAACACATGGGCTTCCCAGGTGGCTCCATGGGAAAGAGTCCGCCTGCAATGCAGGAAACGCAGGAGATGAGGTTCAACCCCTGGGTCAGCAAGATCCCCTGCAGGAGGAAATGGCAGCCCACTCCAGGATTCTTGCCGGGAAAACCCCATGGACAGAGGAGGCTGGCGGGCTACAGTCCACGCGGCTGCAGAGTCAGACACGACTTAGTGATTGCAAGCACACGCAAGCTAACACGAAAGAAAGGGAAAACCGTAAATACACCATCAGAGCTGAAGAGCAGTCCCAGCTCCATCCACCATCAAAGACATCAAAGCTTGTATGTCACTGTTCTTTGGAACCTGCCAGGAACTGATAATTCCTGTGGTATTTAAACACTGAGTACACAATAGATATAACACTGGTATCAAAGGCAGAATCAGATAGCACATGTACACACACCAAAATAAAACCACAAAAAAATGCATTTAGTCAATTGCAAAAGCCTTGAAATAAAAAATTAGCCAAGTGAGTCTTTTTTATTGCTATAAAAAACTAACATTGGAATTCCTTCCAAGGTTAGAATGTCTATTAATATGATTTATCTTATTATATGTTAAAAGAAAAAATCATATGATTATCATAACATATGCCCAGAAAGCATTTGGTAAAATAAAACACACTTTAGGGGCAATGAAAATAACAAGTTTGGAAATTAGGAATAGAGGTAGATTTCTTATGTTGGTAAGGAAAAGTATGTTCCAGAAACTAGCAGTGAACATCATCCTGAATGTGAAATACTAAAGTCATTTCCAGTAACATCCCATATGGAGCAAAACAGTTGTCCCTGACAGTAATTATTTAACATTTTTCTGATAATCATAACCACTATGGCAGACTTTTAAAATTAAATAAATTGCTAAAAATTTAAGTGGAATAAAAAAGTTACAGCTGACAGATTACTATATTGCAATGTAAAAAAAAAAAAAAAAAAAACAGAGAACTAACCGAAAAATTATCATGACCTAATAAAAGATTTTAGCCTGATGTCCAGGGAAGAAAAACATAAAAGATGAATAGCCGTAACTGACCAGTTCTGAACTGTCCCTTAGGGTAACAGCTAGCTACACCTGGCATTTAGCATCTGATATGTGACTAAGTCAGGTGTCTCTCGTGGCTCAGTGGTAAAGAATCTGCCTGCCAGTGAGGAGCTGTGGGTTTGATCCCTGGGTCTGGAATATCCTTTAGAGAAGGAAATGGCGACCCACTCCGGTTTCCTTGCCTGGGAAATCCCATGGACAGAGGGACCTGGTGGGCTACAATCTGTGCGGCTGGAACAGAGCTGGACAAGACTTAGTGAATAAACAACAATAACAACATATGGCTAGTCTGAATTAAGAGCTCTTATAGCACAAAAAGAACGTAAAACATCTTAGTGTCCATAAATTATGCTGAATACAGTACTTTAGATATACAGTGTTAAATGAAATCTATTATGAAAAATTAGCTTCATCTATTTCTTTTTAATGTGACCATAAGAAAATTTTCAACTATGATTGTGGCTCACATACTTTGCTCTTATTACTACTGGGCAACACTGGATTAGACAATGCAACCGAAGAGGGATTTAATTTTCACCAAAAACGAAATACTGGTTACTACTTAGGAACCAAGTTAATTTTTTTAAAAATGCACCACCCTGTATAAAGAAAATTGTAAAAATCTATAGAAGGACGTAGGGCTTCCCAGGCGGTGCTAGTGGTAAAGAAACTGCCTTCCGCTGCAGGAGACGCAGAGGTAAAGGTTTGATCCCTGGGTCAGGAAGATCCCCTGGAGAAGGAGGTGGCAGCCCACTCCAGCATTGCTGCCTGGAGAATCCCACAGACAGAGGAGCCTGGTGGGCTACCGTCCAAGGGGCTCCAGAGTCAGACACGACTGAGCGATGAGTACAGAAAGGCATGGATACACTGGGGAAGTTACCACGCTGTTAGATAAGAAGCCTCAAACGTGAGAATGTCACTTCTCACAGAATTAAACCTAGTATTTTAGCGCACGTCCGACCCCGCGAGCTTTCTGCTCGTGTTGCTTGGCTGTGTCGCGGCCGTGTCGGTGGCTGCACTCAGGGCTGCCCTTTAGCATGCCCTTAGCCACGCGGCTGCAGTTCCAGCCTCCCAGAGACTGAATCCGTCTCTCCCCCCTTTCAGCACTGTCCTGTTTTATGACTTTGTCCAACAGAACGTGGCTGAAGGGGCGGCACTGTGGGTGCTGAGACCAAGCTTCAAGAGGCTTTGACTTGGGTTTCTCTGATGGCTCAGTGATAAGGAAGCCACCTGCCAGGGCAGGAGACACGGGTTCAATCCCTGGTCCGGGAAGATCCCACGTGTCATGCAGCAACTAAGCCTGTGCGCTGCAGTCACTGAGTCCTCACGCCCTGGAGCCTGTGCCCTGCAGCAGACGCCACCGCAGTGAGCAGCTCGCCCCGCAGCGAGAGATGAGCCCCCTCCCCCACGCAACGAGAGAGAGAGAGAGAGAGAGAGAGAGAGAGAGAGAGAGAGAGAGAGAGAGAGAGAGAGAGAGAGAGAGAGAGACCCTGCACAGCAGCAAAGGCCCAGCGACGCCAAAAGAGATGAACAGATAAAACGACTGCTTAAAAAGAGAGAGAGACGTTGGCTCTTAGAGTCAGCCACTGCTGTGAAGAGTTCGGGCTGGCCTGCTGGAGTCTGTGACACTATGTGGACAAGAGCCCAGTCGCCCTACCCAGGGGCTCCCGCTAGCCAGCCAACCCCAGATCAGAGGTGAGAGGCAGGCAGGCTGCAGCCTATCCAGGGTTCACTGCAGACGCGCAAGCCTCCCCAGCCAAAGTCAGAAACACCAGCTGGCTGACCCCTAGAGTATGAGCAATAAGAAAAGCTTATCGTTCTCATCCAGGGAGTTGTTATGAAGTAGACACTGATACGGGCTTCGCAAGAGGCACTAGCAGTGAAGAATCTGCCCACCAATGCAGGAAGCTTTGGGAGACAAGGGTTCGATGCCTGGGTTGGGAAGATCCCCTGGAGGAGGGCATGGCAACCCACTCCAGTATTTCTTGCCTGGAGAATCCCATGGACAGAGGAGCCTGGTGGGCTGTAGTCCATGGGGTCGCAAAGAGGTGGACACGACTGAAGTGACTTAGTTAGCATGCATGCATGCACATAGATACTGATACATTTGATAGAACCAGTTGACATTAAAGCTTATCTAGAACTTTAGACACATAATACAAGCCAGGACATTTCTGAAGAAGAAGAAGATGCTTCACCCTGTCTGATAACAAAAGACAAGTCAAAGCTTCAGGAACTGAAATTAGTTAAAACTATTATAGGGTTAAAATACACCTGTGGAACAAGAAAGTAAATACTGGAAACAAGCTCAAGTAAATATAGAAACATGGCATTAAGACAAAGTATCAGGTTAATGAATAAAGACAATAAGTAAGAGCATGTAGGAAACTGGCATACAGCATCAAAGACCAATTCGATATGAATTAAAATTGCTCATTTTTTATTTACAAAAATACGAAAGCATATTTTTATAAGCGTTGGACAGACGGCAGCAGGGAAGCTTGTAAACCCTACACTTGGCCCAGGGGTTGGAGACGCTCTTGCGGGGACCAGGCAGGAGCTGAGCGGTCCCGTGGCAGCCAGGTGAGCCGGCCGTGAGCCACGCAGCGTGTCCTGCGCTCAGTCCCTTCAGTCGAGCCCCGCTCCTTGTAGCCCTGGGGACTGTAGCCCGCCCAGCGCCTCTGTCCTTGGGATTTCCTAGGCGAGACTAGCGGAGTGGGTGCCGTGCCCTCCTCCAGGGGAACTTCCCTACCTAGGGACCAAACTGGCGTCTCCTGCATTGCAGGCGGATGCTTTACCACTAAGCCACGGGGGAAGACCAAGGGCCAAGGTCCGTGAGCTGTGCCGGCCTCTCCCCGCCCCAGGGCGCTCTGCGCCGGCCCTGAAGGCTGAGAGCAGCAGGAACTCCTCTCTCATCCCCTTCCTTCTACAGGACTCGCACAGAGTGACTCCTGTGGCTTCGCTGAGCCAGACTCTGCAAGGAGAGAAACTGAGGGAAAGAGGCCCCGGTTCGTGTAACTGACACAGGACACCACCAGCAACTCCGTCTCTCCCCATTCACCATCAGGATGCTGGGCAAGAGAGCGTACTACCCGTGCCCACTGGAAGACATTAGGAAAAGAAATAGATAAATAAGAATATCTTCATACAAGGAACCTTTGAATGGAAAGGAAGCATACTGCAATTTACAGGTTATTAGAATTTCCGCGGAGAAGGAAATGGCAACCCACTCCAGGGTTCTTGCCTGGAGAATCCCAGGGACACAGGAGCCTGCTGGCCTGCTGTCTGTGGGGTCCCACAGAGTCGGACATGACTGAAGCGACTTAGCATGCATGCATGCGTGCGTTGGAGAAGGAAATGACAACCCACTCCAATGTTCTTGCCTGGAGAATCCCAGGGACAGAGGCGCCTGGTGGCCTGCTGTCTATGGGGTCCCACAGAGTCAGACATGACTGAAGCGACTTAGCAGCCGCAGCAGCAAAATTTCCACAACATAAAGCAAACTAGTAAGTTGCAGAAAATGATATAAAACATATCATCTTTGTTTAAGTAAATAAATGCTTATTGAGCATAAAAACATTCATGCAAAAGTAGCAAGTGACCTCTGGGTGATGAGATTGGGAGGCAGAGGGAAAAGAAGGAGCCACTGCCCGCTTTTTGTTTAATATATTTATGGATCTTTTCATTTCATTACAGCAAAATGTATTCTTCATAATAAGAAACCAGTTAAAGTCTCTAAAAGAGAGTACCTTAAAATAAAAATCACAGGAATTGATAAAATGCTAACAGAAATATTTTAAAATCTTAGACTCTGTGCCTAACGCATTTAATCAGATCTTATCTGTTACGATAAACGAATTTAGTATCTTTATTACTGACTAATGAACTAATGAATAGTAGTAAGTTGAATATTTTAGTACGAACTATTATTATTTGATTAACCCAAATAGGCTTTGGATAACCCACCATCTCTGCCTCTTTCCTACAAGTTGAGAGACTTCAGAGAAGGATTCTTAAATACAAAGAAATCTGAGCAAGTGTTTTGTAATTTTCCCATGTGACTAAACAGCAAGAATCCCCATGTTCAATCTTGGAACCCTAGGAGGTGCATAATTTTGTAAATGTTGACTCCTTAGATGAAGGAATTTACCTAAAGATGTCTGTCTTGAAGCAGAGGGGTGGGGATTTCCCTAAAGCATGACTCACTCGGGTGCCTGAGGTCAAGAAACACAGTTTAAGCTCTCCTTGGCACTGCTAACAATACCTGGCCCCTCAGTCAACAGACGCTCATTCACTGTCCAGCAAGTGCCGGCCGCGCACGGGAAGCGCAGGAAGCAGCAGTGAGCAGGGCTCGTGTGGCCCTCCCGACTGGAACAGTGAAGGTCCCCGGAAAAAGGCAAGGCATTAGTAACGGCTGCTTTGTTTCGAAAGAGAGTTGAGGGGGAGCCAACAAGAACAAACGCCCAGCCCCAGCCGTCCCTTCACGAAAGGAATCAGGAGTCACAAAGCCCAGGGAGCTAATAGGAAATGATCCAGACAGCTTTACATCGAATCCCTGGCAGAAACAAGGTGCGTTGTCTTTCAGTCAACAGACACGGGCCTGCACCAGGTGCCAGGAACCGTGATGAGCATGTCCCACGTGAAGAGGTGCACACCCCAACTGGCCATTTAGTCCACAAATATTTACTGGGTACTTACAATATGCCAGGGACCATTCTAGGCACTGAGGACACAGCAGAGAACCTGCCTTCACGAACGGACACAGACGTGGAGGGAGAGAAATCAAGAAGAAAAACATACGTCAGCATTCTGTCAAAAGTGCACGCGCTGCTGATGAGTAAGTGAGCAAAAGTCGCTCAGTTGTGTCTGACTCTCTGCAACACCATGGACTGTGGCCTACCAGGATCCTCCGTCCACTGAATTCTCCAGGAAAGAATACTGGAGTGGGTGATCATTCCCTTCTCCAGGGGATCTTCCCACCCCAGGGATCGAACCTAGACTACATATAAAAGCAATAACTAATGAAAACCTACTGTATCGCTCAGGGAACCCTACTCACTGCTCTAGGGTGAACTGAACAGGAAAGAAATCCAAAGAAGACGAGCTAATCCGAATATGTATAGCCGATTCGCTTCTCTTATAGCGGAAACACACAACATTGCAGAGCCACCATACTCCAAAAATATATATACAAAAAATTTTATGTCAGATGGTGATAACTGCTATGCAGGAAAATACAGCAGAAGAGGATATTAGGGAGATTGTTTGCAATTTTAAATAGGGTGAGCAAGGAAGGCCTCATGAGAAGGTGATACATGAGCAAAGATTTGAAGGAGTCACAGGTACAAGTTACACAGATGTCAGGGGGAATCGCATTCTAGCAGAGGGAGCAGCGAGTGCCAGGTCGTGAGCTGAGGTCATCCCTGGGCTGTTCTGTGCTCAGCAGTAAGTTCTGAGTTTAGCAGAAGAAACGAGCATCCAAAAAGGAATTTTTTTTTTACTCTTAAAAAAAAGTTATCATAGTATAGTTGCTTTTCTCCTTTTGCCTTCAATCAAAGGAGAAGAGGGCGGCAGAGAATGAGATGGTTGGGTGGCATCAGCGAGTCAATGGACACGAATCTGAGCAAACTCTGGAGATGGTGAAGGACAGGGAGGCCATGTGGTCGCAAAGAGTCGGACACAACTTAGCAACTGAACCACACAGCTGCTTTACAACACTGGATTAGTTTCTGCTGCACAAAGTGAATACATTCGTGCATATACAGTTAGCATATATCCCTTCTTTTTGTGATTTCCTTCTCATCTAGGTCGCCACAGAGCCAGGAATTATTTTTTAATTCAACATGACAAGTGATGATGCTGCGTATTTTTGCTAACTAATCAAGGGGAGTCACGGCAGACTTCTGGTGCCAGGCCCCAGAGAGGATGGCTGATATTGCTGGAGGCAGCTGGGCAGCAAGAGTGTCGTTAAATGGAATCACTATGCGCATGACAAGTGGAGGGGGCGGGGGGATGACTCAGCAGCACTGGGTGTGACCAGACTCACCGGATCCGCCGCCTCACCCGAAACCCATTTCACCTTTCCCTGAACAGTCTCCGTCCCTCCTCGCTCACTGTCCTTTGTTTGCTCACGAGCTTGTGCTGGCTCACTGACTGCAGCCTCGGGCTAAGGGTGGAGAAACAGAGCACTACCAGGGCACCCAGACCCCTGGGTCTGTCTCTTATACACATCTCGGCACTGTGGGTGCTGAGACCAAGCTTCAAGAGGCTTTGACTTGGGTTTCTCTGATGGCTCAGTGATAAGGAAGCCACCTGCCAGGGCAGGAGACACGGGTTCAATCCCTGGTCCGGGAAGATCCCACGTGTCATGCAGCAACTAAGCCTGTGCGCTGCAGTCACTGAGTCCTCACGCCCTGGAGCCTGTGCCCTGCAGCAGACGCCACCGCAGTGAGCAGCTCGCCCCGCAGCGAGAGATGAGCCCCCTCCCCCACGCAACGAGAGAGAGAGAGAGAGAGAGAGAGAGAGAGAGAGAGAGAGAGAGAGAGAGAGAGAGAGAGAG
>SJYC01101828.1:0-43998 GCA_006408675.1 Madoqua kirkii
CTTGTCTCCCAAATATCTGCTTTGAAGTGTTGTTCCACTCGTTAAGTGAAATATTCATTATTTTTTATTTAAAATAAAATACACGTTGAAACCATATGGGCATGAGCAAAACATCCTCCATATAGCAGAGAAACAGAGTGAACTTTTCCTCAAAAGTTATAAAACCTCACTAACCAATAAGACAGATCTGAATTAGGGAAAGGGCTGAATTGCAGAATTTCTCTTTCATTAGCTACACATCAGCTTCTAACTTGACTAATTGCTGACAAGGAAGACTGCCCTGCACAGGGCAGCCGCTGACTACAGACCGCCTCCCACCACTGCTCCGCGGGCCTCAGGCCCCTTTCCTCTCTACTCGACCTGAGGACCTGACTGTGCCTTCATTTCCTTGAATTTTCCAAAATAGATTTACTCCAAAGGTGGGTACAGAATAAGATGACAGTAAATGCTTGGTTTTTAAGAAATAAATTGAAATCCTTTTCAAATCACATCAATGCCTTGTAAAGGAGACAAGCTAAAGCACCAAAATAAGCAACAAAAAAATAGTCAACTCTCTGTCTTAAATATTATTTTCTGGATTAGGCTAATCAGTCACATCCCTCTACAAGGCCCATACTGTCTTCTTCTCAGCAGGAGAGGAGACATCGTCCTGAAACAGTTGTCAAAATGAAGGAGCATCCATCCTTTTACAGGTTTTTCTTCAACTAAAAAGTTGACCATTCTTTAAAAAAAGAACAACAATTTTTATTGGAATTTGGTTGCTTTGCAATGCTGTGCCAGTTTCTGCTGCACAGCAGAGTGAGTCCACCACATGCACACACGTGTCCCCTCCCTTAAGGATTTCCTTCCTTAAGGAACTTAGGAAGGAAACTTAGTGGAACTTAGGTCACCACAGAGCGTTGAACACGATCGCACCACACTTTACTCATGTTGCTCATTGTTTATTTACTAAGTCACATCTGACCTTTGCAACCCCGTAGACCGTAGCCCACCAGGCTCCTTTGTCCATGGGATTTCGCAGGCAAGGATAGTGGGGTGCTTTGCCATTTCCTTCTCCAGAGGATCTTCCCAACCCTGATGTCTACAAAGCGTTCAATAGCACTGTGTCTAAAGCTAGATATGCATTGAAAGAGTCCCCTGAGCTGTAAAGCAGGTTCCACTCGCCATGATTTTTATACACAGCGTCCACAGTGTACGGGCATCAGTCCCAATCTCCCAATTCATCCCAATCCCGCCTTTCCTCCTTGTTATCCACTCATTTGTTCTCCACATCTGCTCTCTATTTTGCTTTGCAAATAAGACTGTCCACACCATTTTTCTAGATTCCACTTATATGCATTAATATAGGAAATTTGCTTTTCTCTTTCTGACTTAATTCACCTTGTATGATAGTCTCTAGGTCCATCCACATCTTTACAAATGACCCAGTTTTGTTCCTTTTTCTGGCTGAGTAATATTCCATTGTATGTATGTACCACATGAACATTCTTACACAACCTTTCCTAAGCCAAAATAGGATACAGCAAAGAAGCAATTACTTGAGGACACATCTGGCTAACAGATGCACAAGTGAACTGGAATAAAGCAGAGACGCTCACAGACACGGTATGAAGCTTAGCAGCAGCCTGATGCTGGGCACAGTCCCCACGGAAGGAGCGTGGCGGGGCCGTGCTCTCTGGGGGTGTGCCCTGCCTCTGTACTGGCCACCGTAAGACACACTGGACACTAACTTTGCTTGTCGCTTTTTTTTTTCTTTTAAGTAAAGATTCTCTTCGAATTTATTTTGGTTAGTGAGAACAAGTACTGATGTAGGTCTTCAAAGTGGCATAAAGCAAATTCTCAGAAAGCAGAGCACAGATGTGCAGGCACACCTCGGACGCTGTGGGTTCAGCTCCAAACCAGCACGATACAGCAGCGGCCACTTTAAAGCAAGTCGCAGCCCCTCTGTCTTCAGTGCACAGGAGCGTCCTGCTCACGCCGTATCGTTTGGTCACTAAGTCATGTCCGACTCTTTGCAGCCCCACAGACTGTAGCCGGTCAGGCTCCTTTGTCCATGGGATTTTGCAGACAAGGCTACTGGAGTGGGCTGCCATCTCCTTCTCCAGGGGACCTTGCAGACTTAGAGATGGAACCTGCATCTCCTGCATTGGCAGGCGGATTCTTTACCACTGAGCCACCAGGAAGCCCAGGCTGTAGTCTACTAAGTGTTCAACAGCACCGTGTCTAAAACCAGATATACGTACCTTAAGTTTAAGACCCTTCATCACTGGAAAATGCCAGCCAGGATCGAAGCCTTCACCGAGTTGCAGTCTTTTGCTGGTGGAGGGTCTCATCTTCATGCTGATGGCTCTGATTGTTCAGGGTGGTGGCTGCTGACAGTTACGATGACTGTGGCCGTCTTTTGAAATAAGACAACAATGAAGTTTGCCGCAACAATTGACTCTTCTTTTCACCAATGGTTTCCCTACAGCAGGCAGTGCTGTTTCATAGCATTTCACCCACAGTGTAACTTCTTTCAAAATCGGAGTCAATCCCCTACAAACTTGCTGCTACTTTATCAGTTAAATTCATGTAACATCTGAATCCTTTGTTGCCATTTCAACAGTCTCCACGCGTCTTCACCAGGAGTAGTCTCCATCTCCAGAAGCTGCCTTCTTTGCTCCTGCTCAAAGTTTCACCACGAAATCGCAGCAATTCAGTCCCGTCCAGGACCCGCTTCTAGCTCTCGTTCTTTTGCCATCTCCACCACATTTGCAGCTTCTTCCTTCACTGAAGCCTTGTGCCTAAAGCCATCCATGATTAGAATCAACTTCTTCCCAACTCCTATTAATGTTAATGTGTTGACCGCTTCCCATGAATCACTGATGTTCTTAAAAGCATTTGGAATGATGAATCCTTACTTTGCCCAGATCCATCATAAGAGTTACTATCCATAGCCTTACAAAGTGTATTTCTTAAATAATAATTCTTGAAAGTTAAAATGACCCCTTGATCCATGGGCCACAGAATGAACGTTGTGTTAGCAGACATGGAAACATCATTAATCTCACACATCTTCATCAGCACTCTTGGGTAATCAGGTGCTTTGTCAATGAATAGTGATATTTTGAAAAGAATCTTTTTTTTTTTCTGAGCAGTATGTCTCAACAATGGACTTAAACTATTCAGCAAACCATTTTATGGGGCTTCCCTGGTGGCGCAATGGTAAAGAAACCGTCTGCAATGCAGACCCAGGATTGATCCTTGACTCAGGAAGATCCCCTGGAAGAAGGCATGGCAACTCGCCCCAGCGTTCTTGCCTGCAGAATCCCATGGACAGAGGGACTGTCACAAAAAGCTGGAACAAGACTGGGCAGCTGAGCAGGCACACACAGGTGGCTTAAACGACAGAAACTCATTTCCTTGTGGTTACGGGAGCTGGAAGCCCAAGGTCTGCGGCTGACGTAGTCATGACCTGGTGACAGCTGTCTCTGCCTTAGACGGGTCACCCCCTCGCCGTGGGGGGAGAGCCCCCTGCCATCTCCTCTTATAAGAACACTGATCACTCAGATCAGGGCCCCATCCTTCCGACTCACTTAAATCGCAGCAATTCAGTCCCGTCCAGGACCCGCTTCTAGCTCTCGTTCTTTTGCCATCTCCACCACATTTGCAGCTTCTTCCTTCACTGAAGCCTTGTGCCTAAAGCCATCCATGATTAGAATCAACTTCTTCCCAACTCCTATTAATGTTAATGTGTTGACCGCTTCCCATGAATCACTGATGTTCTTAAAAGCATTTGGAATGATGAATCCTTACTTTGCCCAGATCCATCATAAGAGTTACTATCCATAGCCTTACAAAGTGTATTTCTTAAATAATAATTCTTGAAAGTTAAAATGACCCCTTGATCCATGGGCCACAGAATGAACGTTGTGTTAGCAGACATGGAAACATCATTAATCTCACACATCTTCATCAGCACTCTTGGGTAATCAGGTGCTTTGTCAATGAATAGTGATATTTTGAAAAGAATCTTTTTTTTTTTCTGAGCAGTATGTCTCAACAATGGACTTAAACTATTCAGCAAACCATTTTATGGGGCTTCCCTGGTGGCGCAGATGGTAAAGAAACCGTCTGCAATGCAGACCCAGGATTGATCCTTGACTCAGGAAGATCCCCTGGAAGAAGGCATGGCAACTCGCCCCAGCGTTCTTGCCTGCAGAATCCCATGGACAGAGGGACTGTCACAAAAAGCTGGAACAAGACTGGGCAGCTGAGCAGGCACACACAGGTGGCTTAAACGACAGAAACTCATTTCCTTGTGGTTACGGGAGCTGGAAGCCCAAGGTCTGCGGCTGACGTAGTCATGACCTGGTGACAGCTGTCTCTGCCTTAGACGGGTCACCCCCTCGCCGTGGGGGGAGAGCCCCCTGCCATCTCCTCTTATAAGAACACTGATCACTCAGATCAGGGCCCCATCCTTCCGACTCACTTAACCTTACTCCTTCCTTCCTCCAAATGCATTCTCGGGGGAATTACGGCTTCAGCATATGAATTTAGGGGAATGAGATTCAGCTCAGAGCAGCATCCATCTTATCTATCTGGAAAAATGGAAATAGTAATATGATAAAATTTGAATTCTTCAGAGATTTAGAGAGACTCACCCTTAGCTAGGCCTAAAACTAAGAAACTTAAAGTGAATCCTAAGCACAGAAAATGCTTTTCTCCTATGTAAACATCAGCTCTAACTTTATGCTTTTATTGCATAATCTTGACTGTATAAGCTTGTGTTTGTTTTCCTGAGATGAATACTCATAGTTATCATCAAGTTATCAAAGTCTCGGTGCAAGAAACCCCTCTGAAAGTAAGAACCATGGGGATTTGAGATGAATATTTTATTTGAGAATGAAAAGCTCTCTCTCCAGAAATCATCAGTGAATGTCTGAAGACAGATTCCTTCTGACTCAATAGGATCTCAGCAAATATGTATTCAGCGGAATCCCATGAGTTGCAGCCTACAATTCCTTCAAGAAATAGGCCAGGATGTCACCAGCACACAGAGGCTGGTAGCAGTTGCCAGAGAAGGGCAGAAAAAGCAAATCGAACTTCATTCAGTTAATAGATATGTTAGTAGTGTATTTACGTCATGCAGAGATTGTGTCAGGAGAAGAAAATCAGTCCAGGCGTGAGGCAGACACGTTGCTCAAAAATGCAGAGGAAGGTATGGAGCAGGGTGGGGGGAACGAATGGACCGCCATGGAGACACAGAGGGAGAAGGAAGCAATCAGTCATGCTCAGCCCTGGAAGTTGGGGGTGCTAGTCCAGATGGCAGTGGAAGGAGACCGTGGCAGTGGGAAGGCAGGACGAGAAGGCAGGACCCCACAGATCAAACAGGGTCTCCTGAGTGGGCAGACTAGAGTCGGACGGCAGAGGATACCGGCAGAAAAAGATGAGAGAGAAGGTGGCACCTGAGGCTTCCTGGGGCAAGTGACGGCTGGGCTACACGTGAGTGATCAGAAAAGTTCCCTGAACAGAAGACCGCCCTGAACAAGATACAACTGCTGCTGCTGCTGCTGCTAAGTGGCTTCAGTCGTGTCCGACTCTATGCGAACCCATAGACGGCAGCCCACCAGGCTACCCCGACCCTGGGATTCTCCAGGCAAGAACACTGGAGTGGGTTGCCATTTCCTTCTCCAATGCAGGAAAGTGAAAAGTGAAGTCACTCAGTTGTGGGATTTTCCAGGCAAGAGTACTGGAGTAGGGTGCCATCGCCTTCTCCGGAGCAAGATACTAGACGATGCGAAAGTGCAGGGTGCTCCCGGAGCCAGTACATAGACTTTGGGGCCCCTTCTGGAGTTTCCCCACTTCCCAAATCTGGAGCCCCTAATGTAACACCCCCAACATGCTCACCAGTTGCCACATGCCTCACGCCCTCCTGCCTCAGCAACCACGGATCTCTCTCTCCTAGAAGTACCCTGAGATCCGTGTTATTTGTGGCGTTCCCCTAGCCAGCACCACCACGTTAGTCCAAACCCTCCTGCGTGGGCAGGCGGATTCTTCACCACTGCGCCCCCTGGCCGTGTACACACTGCCATATTTTACACGGAAAACCAGCGAGGACCGACAAACAGCGCAGGGCACTCCGCTCAGGGCTGCGGCAGTCTCGGTGGGAGGGGAGCTTGCGGGGAAACGAACTCGGGTATATGTGTGGCTGAGTCCCCTTACTTTTCACCTAAAACTATCACAACAGTGTTAATCGGCTATACCAAAATATAAACTAAGAAGTTCAAAAGAAGAAAATAAGAAAGCCTTCCTGTTCTCTGTTTGGTTTGCTAAAGCCTTTCTTTGCTCTTTAGAGACCGTGCAAAGGAATCAACAGCTAAAACATTTTCTTTTTTAGTTAATGTTTGGGCCCATGCCAGGGGGCTTCTAGAATCTTAGCTCCCTAATCAGGGACCAAAACTTGGCCCCCAGCAGTGAACACGCCGAGTCCTAACCACTGGACCTCCAGGAAACTCCCGGGAGCTAAACGTTCCATTCTTGTACGTAAAGATGTGTTGGCGAAGAATTTCATTCTCTCTTGAAAACTGGTGAATGTTAGCCAAGGTTCCTGTGGCTTGACTCAGAGGAGTAAGGACTTCTGCAAGAGTTTCAGGCACCATGACGTAACTACTGGGACAAGCATTTGGATGCAGTGCCCCCAGGTCATGGCACTTAACACCAGTTTGGGCAAAGAGAAAGGTGCCAAAGACAAAAAGCGCTGGTTCCTTTTAAGGGCTGTAAGGGGAGAATCTGGCCCAGGTCTCTCTCCCTGTCTTGTACATCATCCCCCTCTGACCCTTCTAGAATCTTCTTTGTGCATGTCTCTCTCCACCCTAATTTCCCCCTATAGTGGGGACACCAGTCACGTTGGCTTGGGGCCCCCTCTAATGTTGCTGCTGTTCAGGGGCTAAGTCGTATCCGACTCTTCAAGACCCCAGGAACTGCAGCACACCAGGCCCCCCTGTCCTTCACTCTCTCCCAGAGTTTGCTCAGATGAGTCCGTGATGTTACCTAACCGTCTCATCCTCTGTTGCCCCCCTTCTCCTCCTGCCCTCAATCTTTCCCAGCTTCAGGTTTTTTTCCAGTGAATCAGCTCTTCTCATCAGGTGGCCAGAGTATTGGAGCTTCAGCTTCAGTCCTTCCAATGAACACTCGGGGTGGATTTCCTTTAGGTCTGGTCTCCCTCTGATGACCTCACATTAACTTGATTTTGTCTGTAAAGACCTTGTCTTCAAATAAAGTCACACTTTGAGGTACTCGGCGTCTGGACCTCAGCCCATGAGTCTGACAAGAGGCACAGTCCCACCAACACCGTGGGAATCGTAATTGCTGTGAATCCACCCACACAGGTTCCCTATTGCCTGCGGAGGGCTGGGTTTCCCCAGAGTCAGACCCTGAGACGGGTTTGAGAGCACATGGTCCGTGTGGGAGGTGACTGCAGGAGGAGCAGGGAGAGAAGTGGGAGGCGAGACCGGGAAAGGAAGCAGGCCAGAGCCGCGCGTGTTCCCCAGAGCTTGCTGATATTGTCAGATGAGGCAGGGACCACCCTGCAGACGACCCTCTCCGGCGGCGGAGTCTGGGAGCTTACAGACCCGCCCTCCCTGACTGAGGGCCGCCCCGAGAGCCTGCCCTCCCTGGCCTGCCGGGCGGCAGGCGAGCGGCCAGTGTCTAGCTGGAACCTCACACGGTCTGCACTGGAGCCCGCGGAGGGGCGCCAACCGGTCCCCCAACTCGCTGCAGGCGGCCATGGGGCGCGCCCAGGCGGAGTCAGGAGCCCCCGCGGGGAGCCCGGGCAATCTCCTGGGAGGGAGCCCTCCTCCTCTCAGAGGCGCCCCTCCACCCCTGCCACCGCCCAGTGCTCCAGGGGGAAACCCCCCTCCAGGCCACAGGCGCCACGGGAAGGAGCGCCCGCTCCTCTCGACTCTGCACTCGGCGATATCCTGATAATGGATAACACCGGTGCGATGAAATCATGTTGGTTGGGAAGCAGCAACAATCTCAGTTCCTTTTAGACTCTCTCGGCTTCATCACAGGATGAAAAATCCACAGCACTGATTGTTTTTAGGCTAAGCCGAAACACTGCCTCTTTATTAATGAATGAGGCCACGTGCGGAAGACCTCGGGCTGTCTCCAGGCCACCGGGCTGGGAGCAGAGAGACCTCAAACTCTCAGTTTCCGTTTCTGCACATCAGAGTCCCAGTCTGAAATCTTCCTTCCTCCACTCTCTCCCCTCCCTCCCCTTCCCTTCTGCCCTCTCCCTTCCCCTCCTGGCCCTCCTGCCCTTTCATCTCCTTCTTCTCTCTCTACTGTCACTTTAAATATTTCTTGCCTCTTTCAAAACTTGCTTACATAACTTTCACTCTGTTATAACCAGCAATTAACATTTATAGCCACAAAATGAGAATGGGTCACACATAGACTAATTCCAGAGACCCTCTTCCTTCCATCAAATCCGTATTTGTCCTCCATCCCGTCTGCTCTTTCCATGTGCTGAGTCAGACGCTAGTGATATAGTGACGCCATGAATAATCCTTCACATCTATGGAGCTCAGGAGAGCGCCAAGGGCAGAAAAGCTTTGAAAGGTCATCTAAGCCGGAAACTGTGCTGCTCTCTCTATATAATTCCCCTTTGATCCAAAACAGCAGTCACAAACTGATGAACCACAAGAGAAATCCAGTCTTCAGATACGTTTTGTCTGCTTCAGGAAGAGTTTTTTAAAATCAAGGAACTTGCTACTTAAAAAATCCAATTTCAGGACTTCCTTGCCGTTCTAGAGCTTACAGACCCTGCCCCTCCCTAATGCCCCGAGAGCCTGCACTGCCTGGCCTGCCGAGCCTGCCTTCCAGAGCAGAGTGTGCGGGTTCAGTCCCTGACTGGAGAGCTGAGAGGTCACATGCCTCACGGCCGAAAAACAGCTGAAGCAATATTGTAACAAATTCAATAAAGACTTTAACAATGGTCCACATTCAAAAAAAAAAATCATAAAAAATAAAATTTTGTTAAAAATTAAAAAACTGGGGACTTCTTCCCTGTCCAGCGGTTGGGAATCCACCTTCCAGTGCAGGGGACACGGGATCGATCCCTGTCAGGGAAGATTCTACAGGCCACAGCACAACTGAGCCTAAGCACTCTGGAGCCAGGGCGCCACAGCTCAGATCAGTGCAGCCTAAAATAAATAAATAAATAGCGGTATTTTTTTTAAACTGTCTTCTGAAAAAAAATTTTTTTAATAAATTTCAGCCTCCTCTGGAAAAACCAAAGACAATCTTGTTACAACACAAATTCACTCTTGGCAGAGCAAAGGTGCTTGCTCTCCAGACGGGAGGCCTTCCCACTCACATCCGGACCCCGCGCTACCAGACCGTCTTCAGCACACACTGCGCCACAGCTCCCTGGCTCTCGACGTGTGGCTCTCCACAACAGTCCCCGAGAAGCCCGGGGACATGCGGAGCTCGCAGGAGAGGAGCGCTCTGTCTCCACACTCAGTCAGCCCTCTGGGAGCCCGGCGTGCCGAGGCGGCCGTGAACCTGTGCAAGCCAGGCGTCCGCGCTGGCCCCTGCGCTTCTCCTGAGCTCTAGACGGAGGGAGAGCTGCCCTTCTCATGAGTTTCCTCCAAAGCATGCAGCCCCAGTTTCTGTCTATCATGGCTCAGTCGTGTCCGACTCTGCAACCCCAAGGCCCGCAGCCCACCAGGCTCCTCCATCCATGGGATTTTCCAGGCAAGAGTGGTGGAGTGGGGTGCAATTTCCTCTCCAGGAGATCTTCCTGACCCAGGAATCGAACCCCGGTCTCCTGATTGCAGGCAGACTCTTTACAGTCTGAGCCACCAGGAAGCCCTCTCACTCTCTCTTTCCAGTTTCCTGCCTAACATCTTGCTCTTCTATTCCCTGGACTTGGACCACTCTGCTTTTATTCCTTCAAAGCACAAACTCCAGGGCCTTCCCTGGAGCTCCAGGGGCTCAGACACCACGCTCCAGCGCAGGGGGCTCAGGTTCAATGCCCGGTCAAGGATCTAGGGCCCACATACCACAACGAAGAATTTGCATGTCGCAACTAAAGATCCCGAGTGCCTCAGCTAAGACTCAGCACAGCCAAATAGGTAAATAAGCAATTTCTTTAAAAGAAAGTATAAAATCCAGAAATGAAAGGTTTCCTCCTGAGAGATAAATTCTAGAGATTTATCTTCTCTAGAATTTCATTCGTGTACTCATTAAAGGGGGATTCCCAGGTGGCACTAGCAGTAAAGAACCCGCCTGCCAATGCAAGAGACTTAATAAGAGACGTGGATTCAGTCCCTGGGTGGGGAAGATCCCCTGGAGGAGGAAATGGCAACCCGCTCCAGTCTGCTTGCCTGGAGAATCCCATGGATGGAGGAGCCCGGCAGGCACAGTCCATGGGGTCGCAACGAGTTGGCCACGACTGAGGTGACTTAGCACGCATGCACACGCTCATGAAAGGCTTCCTCACTAAACCCTTCCCGCTGGGAGGCGCTGTGCCAGGCCCTGGCATCACACTGACAGGCACAGAGCTCAGTGGCTGCCTGCCTACAGCTCACATTCCGGCAGGGACTGTTACTCTGCCTTCTCCCAGAGAAATGCAAGCTTGTGCTGCGATGCATGCAGAAGAAATTCCAGACGGATCCAGGCACTGAGACCTGAGAGAGAATACAGTTCTCACAAATCTAAGGGAAAGCGTGGATGGATAACTTCATTTTCTTACAGAGGTCTTTCTAATCACAACAGGAAATCTCAGAGCTGGAAACGAAAAAAAAATTGGATCACACTAACTACATCAAATTTTAACATTTGGGGAGGCTAAAAAGTACCATAAACAAACTCAAAAGAGAAGTTAGGGAAAATATTTGCAACCCAAATGACAGGGAAAGGACTTATTCTCCCAATATACAAATTACTCTTACAAATCAATCGACAGAGCACAAAAAAAATTTATGAAAAAAATATGAATGATACAAACAAATGAGATAGCTCTGAACCTCATTAATAATGAAAGAAATACAAGTTAAAATAATGAGATATTTTCCGAGTAAATATTGGCCATGATATTTGAAAACTGATCCTCCCTGGTGCTGTCCACGCGTAGGGAAGCTGGCATCCGCATTCACGGCTCGTTGAAGCCACCCTTCGGCAGGGAATTCAGTGACGCGCTGACTCTACATGGTCTTGTTCTGCGATGTTAATTGCTCCTAGTTTTATCCTCTCGTTCAGCAAGCCCCCATCACGTGGTGCCTTCCAGCAAGAGCTCACACCTGCATCTCCCCGGCTTCTAAAATCTGGTCTCTTTGCTCTACTCGACTTACAACTTCCGGTGTTCAGAACTGCTGCTCACCTGGTCTGGAGGATTTCCACACTGGGTGTCTGGGTTGCCTTAGATCTCCCAGGAAATGCAACAGCAGTCTGGCTAACTGTGAGCTGTCCCTGCCAAGGCTCCTGGTAAAGGGAGAACCGCCCTGGAGCACCTTTCTACCCTAGCCTCCTCCCACACAGTTCATGATGATTCTACCTATAATTCTGGAAAAGGAGCATAGTCACCCAGAGTTCCCAGTGAACGTCAATAACATCGGAACCAAGACAGCTGTGTGGAGCTGTGTAGCTCCGTGCCAGGTGGAAAGACAGACACCGAGGACTTTCTGGTGGTCCGTGGTTAAGAATTCCCCTTGCAAACAGGGGACACGGCTTCCATCCCTGGTCTGGGAGGACTCCACCTGCCCCCAAGCAACAGATCCCTGCTCCACACCTACGGGAGCCCGTGTGCCCCGAGCTAGCGCTCCGCAACAAGGGGAGGGCCCCGCGCAACCAAAGCAAGCAAACCGCAAAGGGAGAAATAGAAACTGTAAGGTGCGTCACTGCCATTATATCTAGAAGCGCCTGTTCTCCCTTGAAAAGACCCTGATGTGGGAAAGATTGAAGGCAGGAGGAGAAGGGGACGACAGAGGATGAGACGGTTGGATGGCATCATCGACTCAGTGAACATGAGTTTGGGTAGGCTCCAGAGCTGTTGATGGACAGGGAGGCCTGGCGTGCTGCGGTTCATGGGGTTGCAAAGAGTCGGACACGACTGAGCAACTGAACTGAACTGCCTTTTCTCAACAAAGACTGCTTGTGTCCACATGGTTCGAATGAGGTGATACCCACTAGGTCTATGTTCCCCAGTGTGCTCAGCTCACTCCCCTTGTCCGATGCTCGCACCTAAGTATCTGGGCAGCCCCACAAGCCGTAAGCAGGAATCTGACTTTATGCCTTTTGTGTTAAGAAAATAATATTCAGGCTGGAGACAGTTTTCATCCTCCTGCAGGTTGAATTTGCGCATTTTGAAGAATGTCCCCTTCCCCAAGCAAACTGTGAAAGTGAATAACGCAACATCAGCTTCTGAACAGAACTTTAAAGCCCAGTTGCTATTTTGCTGCAGTTCCTGGAATTATTTAACCTTTCCAGGTTGAATTTGCCCCGTTGACTGAAAGGAGTCGCTGGTGCCCGAAGGTGAGTAACCAGCTGCTTCCCATCAGTCCTGTGGCTTTTTACACCGCAGCTTCTCTCACGGAGCTGCGACCTCAGCAAACGTCAACCGTCAACCGAGTGCCTCTTTGGTGATTCAGTCGGTAAAGAAACTTGCCTGCAGCGCAGGAGGCCTGGGTTTGATCCCTGGGTTGGGAAGATCCCCTGGAGAAGGGAATGGCAACCCATTCCAGTGTGCTTGCCTGGAAAATTTCATGGGCAGAGGAGCCTGGTGGGCTACAGTCCAGGGGGTCGCAGAGAGTCAGACACAAGTGAGCAACTTCCACTTTTCCTTTGTTCAATAAAGGACTTATATCCAGGATATATAAAGAACTCATACAGCTCAATAACAGTGAATTTTTAGATGAGCAAAGGACTTGAACAGACGTTTCTCCAAAGAAGATACACAAATGGCCAACAAGCGCATGAAACAATATTCCACATCACTACCCATTAGAGCAATGAAATCAAGACCACAGTGAAATACCACTTTGCACTCACTAGGGTTGCTAGGCAATGGCCCCTCACTCCAGTATTCTTGCCTGGAAAATCCCATGGATGGAGGAGCCTGGAAGGCTGCAGTCCATGGGGTCACTGAGGGTCAGACACGACTGAGCGGCTTCACTTTCACTTTTCACTTTCATGCATTGGAGAAGGAAATGGCAACCCACTCCAGTGTTCTTGCCTGGAGAATCCCAGGGACGGGGGAGCCTGGTGGGCTGCTGTCTATGGGATCATACAGAGTTGGACACGACTGAAGCGAGCTAGTACTGGTAGTAGTAGTAGCAACAACAACTACAACAACAAAAAAATAATATACAAATGTTGGTGAGGAAATGGAAAAACTGGGGCACCTGTGCATTGATGGTGGGAGCATAGAATGGTGCAGGCACTGTGAAAAACGGCAAGTGACTCCCCAAAAACCTAAACACAGACGCCGTGTGACCTAGCAACTCAGATTCTAGGTATGTGCCCAGATGTTTACAGCAGGGACATGAGCATCTGTTTGTACACCAACATTCATAACAGCATCATTCACAATAGCCAGGGTATGGAAACAGCCTCGTGTCCATCAGCAGATGAATGGGTAAAGAAAAATGTGGTATATTCATACAGGAGAGAACAACTGGAAATCCTGCCATTTGCTACAGCATCAGATGACTGAAGGACATTATGCCAAGTGAAATCGGTCAGATCAAAAGAACAAATCCTCCACAATTCCACTTACATGAAGTGTCTAAAATAGTCAGACTCTTAGCAACAGAGAGTATAATCGTGGTTTCCAAGAGAGAAATACTAGTTATGTCCCAACACTTCATCCAGGATCTTGAACATAGGAAATTCTTCACTGTTATAAAATCCATCTCATTTTCTCCATACCAGTCAACTATATCCAGTGTTCATTGTCTGTCTCCTCCATTAGGATATACACTGTATAAGGACAGAGGTTTGTTTTTGCCAACTTTCTTCAGTGATAATCCTCCCAAACTGCTAGGAATATATCTAGCATAGTAGCTCCTCAATAAATAGTATATTCATTAAATTAATGAATAAAATATTTTAGACGACGTCTATATTGAAAATATGAAGCAACAGGTGTTGCTGTTCAGTCGCCCAGTCAGTTCTGTCCGGCTCTTTGCAATCCCGTGGACTGCAGCACGCCAGGCCTCCGTGTCCCTCACCAGCTCCTGGACTTTGCCCCAGTTCATGTTCATTGTATCACTGATGCCATCCAGCCATCTCATCCTCTGATGCCCTCTTCTCCTCTAGACAGGCTATCTTTTACCTTTTTATTTTATATTGGAGTACAGTCAATTAACAATGTTGTGATCGTTTCAAGTGAACACGAAAGGGATGCAACCATTCACATACACGAATCCAATCTCCTCCAAACTCCCCTCCTATCCAGGGAGCCTTAGCCCTCTTATCCACTTTAAATACAGTAATCTGCACATGTCAACTCCCTAACCACCCCTTCCCCTGTTCCTACCCCACTGGAAATCACACTCATTCTCTGAATCTGTGTCTGTTTTGTAAATAAGTTCATTCATGTCATTTTTTGAGATCCTACACATCATATTTGCAGCCCCCCTGGACTGAAGCCCACCAGGCTCCTCTGTTCATGGGATTCTCCAGGCAAGAGTACTGGAGTGGGTTACCATCTCCTCCTTCAGGGGATCTTCCCCACCCAGGGGTCGAACCCACATCACCTGAGGCTTCTGCATTGGCAGGAGGATTCTTTACCACTTGAGCTACCTGGGAAGCCCAATTCTGCACATAAGGGATGTTTATGATATTTCTCCTTCTCTAGACAGTCTAGTTTTACAATACCTTTAGGGGGAACCCTGAAAAGTAAAATTTACTCAGGATAGAATTAGAAAGAGTTCAGATATTCATTTCATTACAGAGTCTAATGGAGGGAGGGGGCCCTTTTGTTATTGCTGTTGCTGTCATCTGTGTGAGTGTGTGTGTGTGTGAGTGTGTGTGTGTGTGCTTACAGGATACAGATATGCTGAGATAAAGAAAATACACAATGTTCTTTTCAACAGTTTTTAGAACAGGTCACGGTTTTTGAAGACGAGATAAGTAGAAACAGCTGAAACCTTGTTTCCCAATAGGATTAAAAGGATGAACTGTATAATGTCCATGAAGCATCTTGGTCTCCACAGAATAACCTGGCCTTTGAACCACAGGGAAGCAGGAAGCCTACCTTCCTTTCAATTTCTATCAGCTTTTCCCCATTTCTTGGGTGACTTATCCTCTTCACACACTATATCTGAGTAAGATTCAGGGGAAAATATTGCTTGAGGTTTGATTCAGCATCAAACAAAATGAGATTCAGCACCCAGAGCTATCTCAGCTTCCTTGAATTCCATCACCGGTACCCAAAATGTTTCGTTCTCTTTTTACCCGCCACCTGTCTTGCTGCCCAGAAGATACGGGAGGTCCGCGGGGGGCGGTGACACTGGGGCGAAAGCAGCCCTGTTCTTGTGGTCATTTGCACACGGTCGCGATGGCCCTGGGCTTCCCTGGACTCTGCCTGCAGTGCGGGAGGCCTGGGTTGGGAAGACCCCCTCGGGGAGGGCCTGCCGATGCAGGCGGTGCAGGTTCCTGGGTCTGGAAAGATCCCCTGGAGGAGGGAATGGCAACCCACTCCAGTATTCCTGCCTGGAGAATTCCTTGGATGGAGGAGCCTGGCGGGCTGCAGTCCATGGGGTCGCAGAGTCGGACACGACTGAGCGACACACAGCACACGATGGCACTGGCCCTTCCGTGAGTGTGTGTGTGAGTGTGTGTGTGAGTGTGTGTGTATGTGTGTGTGAGTGTGTGTGTGAGTGTGTGAGTGTGTGTGAGTGTGTGTGTGAGTGTGCGTGTGTGTGTGCATGTGTGTGTGAGAGTATATGCGTGCGTGAGTGTGAGTGTGTGTGTGTGTGTGTGTGCGGTGTGTGTGTGTGTGTGAGTGTGTGTGTGAGTGTGTGTGTGCGCACTCAGTCGTGTCTGACTCTTTGGTGACCCCATGGACTATAGCTCTCCAGGCTCCTCAGTCCATGGATTTTCCCATCAAGAATACTGGAGCAAAATAATAATAATAATAATACGGGAGCAAATTGCCATTTCCCTCCCCAGGGGATCTTCCTGGCCCACGGACTGAACCCGGGTCTCTTGCATCTCTTGCATTCGCAGGCAAGTTCTTTCCTAGCTGAGCCACTGGGAGGCCCGTCCCTTTCCTGCAGGTTAGAAAAATAGGGGATGAGCAGGGATACAGAGAAAGAAATCTGAGGACTATGTCCGTCTGTCTTGTCTTGATCATCATGACAAAAAAGTACTTTTCTGTGGGTTTTGTTGACCCTGTCTGAAGTGTGATGACTGGATGATATGTATGAACGTCGTGGATGGTATCCATCCCATACACATGTGTCAATATGTGTCAGTAAGCAAATATGTCCCTACACACTGGGACAAAGGACCCAGGATTACGTGTTGTGTTGATTATACGCCATAATTCTGTCCTATACCCAGGCCCTTATGTGATAATCTAGGTAATTTGGCTTTACACCTACATTCATTCAAATTAATACATGTGAAAAATGGAAATCACAAAGTATTGGTGATGTTATTTTTGCCAGCTTTATTGAGATAGAATTGACATGTAACAGTGCGTGAGTTTAAGGTACGCAGACATGATCTGATACACCTATGTGCTGTGGAACGTTTACCGCAATGAGTTAAACATACCCTTCACCTTGCATAATTACCATTGAACTGTAGCTGTTACAGTGAAAACATTTAAGAATTACTCTCAGAGCAGCATTCAAGTAAAGAATACAGTACTGCTAACTCTACCATGCTGTACATTAGACCCAGAACTGTTCATCTTAATAATGAGAAGTTTTTGTACCGCCCTTTGACCAACATCTCCTCAGTCCCCCACCCTGCAGTCCCTGGGACTTGTCGACATACTGGCTCTCTCCCTCCACGTTTAAGCAATATCATGTGAGTTTCCTCTTTCTCCATCAGTTCC
Organism: Madoqua kirkii; assembly: GCA_006408675.1. Lineage (NCBI taxonomy): Eukaryota > Metazoa > Chordata > Mammalia > Artiodactyla > Bovidae > Madoqua > Madoqua kirkii. The sequence goes on from SJYC01101828.1 coordinate 17,057, forward strand.
CCACCCTGCAGTTCCTGGGACTCGTCGACCTACTGGCTCTCTCTCTCCACGTTTAAGCAGTATCCTATGGGTTTCCTCTCTCTCCATCTGGCTCCCTTCACCTGATGTGACAATGTCTGGGCCCACCCATGCTGCTGCAGAAGGCATTCCGCGCTTCGTAGTGGCTGAGTCGTACTGCACCGTCCACGGTACCACGTCTTGGTCCGTTCACCTGTCGGGGGCGTTTACAGACGCTTCCGTATCTGACTATCGTGAGTCGCGCTGTGAAGAACACTGGGGCGCAGATCTCCTTGCTAAGCTGACCTTTGCACGCAGGCATCCGTGGAAGCCTGGGCTAGCTGCCGGTGCAGACTGGGTGCTGGCTGCAAGCAGCTGTACAGAGGCGGGAAGGACCCGGGTGGGTGGCATCTGAGAACACAAGCACTGTGGGGCAGAAACGGTGAGACGTGCCTGGGCTCCCCCCCCCCCCCGCGGTGGCGGAGCTGGCCGTTGGGTTCCTGGGTGGAGAAAGCTGTTGGCGTCCTCTACAGAGCAGGTCTCTGGGAACCACGGTCGCCCCACTATGCGGCTGTATGAGAGCCTTTGCCCTGCTTCCCTGTTCCTGGCCATCTCTTTCGTCTCAGCTTCGCCAGTCTCTGGGTTTGGCAAAACCAAGGTGGTCCCTCTGGGGACACTGGTCAGCCGCTGGCTGTCCGTTCTCAGGGAAGTCTTCCAGCAGGGAGGTCCCTGCTGGCACGGAGAAGCGCCAGGCTGGGGGCGAGACGAGGCAGGAAACATGAAGCTGTCTTCCCTCCCTTCTTGGTGGTCACTCTCAGGCTTTTGTCCCAGTGCGCTGAGGTTTCAGAGGTGCACTGCTGAGCTCTCCCGGAGCTGCTTTTGATCATGGGCTGCTCATCTGGTGAGGGGAGGAATCCTGGGGTCTCCCTCACTGCCATCTTGGTGACATCATTTTGGAGGGTGTTCGAAACAATAAGAAACACACAGCACTTTGGCCCCTGGATAGGCTGAATTAAATGGGTCAGTTCAAAGTATGAAAGTCTGCTCTCTGATCTTTCCGATATCATTTTTGGTAGACTGAGGCTAAAGTATCACAGCTGGAAACTTAAAATTTTGAAACATGATTCCTAAGAGGGATATCTTTAGAAGTTGAAAGGGATTTAAAAAAAGAGATTTCAATATTGCCAGCTGGATTTTATTACTCCAGATACACAGAACGAATAGAACACATATACGCATACGATTCTTCTGTTTTAATTGCTGCTGGAGCACAGCTGATTCACGGTGTGACGCTGGTTTCAGGCCTACGGCAAAGGGGCTGTTGTGTTGCGCACACACAGCTGGCATTGTTTGGTCTCTGAGTCGTGTCTGACACTTTTGCGGCCCCAAGGACTGCAGTCCGCCAGGCCCCTTTGTCCATGGGATTTCCCGGGCAAGAAGACTGGAGTGGGCTGCCATTTCCTTCTGCAGGGGATCTTCCTGCCCCAGGGATGGAGCCCTGTGTCTCCAGCATTGCAGGTGACTCTCAGCACCGTCTCCACTCATTTCAAGATTCTTTTCCCGTAAAGGCCGCTACAGAGTATTGGGCAGCGTTCTCTGCACCAGAACGTTAGCAGTCACCCACGCATATATGGTAGTGCGTATATGTCAATCTGTAGAGCATTTTTCTTAAGCCACTTGCCTGAGGTATGATTGACGTACTGAAAACTATATATATTCAGTATATACAGCTTGAGAGTTTGGAGATAAGTGTGTACCTGTGAAACCATGACCATAATCTCTATTGCACACTTTAAAATTTGCTAAAAGAGTACACCTTGCATTGTGTTCTTGTCACACAATATCATCATCACAATAATAAATAGTGCGGGAGGAAACTTGCGGAGGTGAGAGATCTCCTTATGGCCAAGAAGGCGCTTTCTCGCAAGGAACTGGCCTGCACAGTTCCTTTTATGGAAGTAAGAATTCCCACAGTCCAGCAGACCCAGGAAAGCAGGGGCGCAGTCCAGGGTTCAAACACCAAGTCCAAGTTCAGAACAAAGTGTCCTCTGGTTCACGCAAGCCAGGAAGAGAAGAAGGCCTGAGTGCCCCTGACCCTTGACCCCCGACCTCTGCCTGTGTTCCAGTCAAGCCCTCAGGACTGGAGGGCGCCCACCACACTGGGGTGGTGACTTGCTGTACTGAGTCCACTGATTCAGACGCTTATCCCCTCTACCAACATCCTCACAGACACACCCAGAGTTAACGTTTAGCCAAATATCTGCACTCCCGACCCAGGGGGTAAAACAGACACATGAAATCAACCGTGATGGGCCCTATTTTCCGAAAGATCGCGTGTAGGGTCTATTTTGGCTTCCCAGGTGGCTTACTGGTAAAGAACTCACCCGCCAATGAAGGAGACATGGGCTCCATCCCCAGGTCAGGAGGATCTCCTGGAGGAGGAAACAGCAACCCACTCCAGTATTCTTGCCTGAGAAATCCCACAGACAGAGGAGCCTGGTGGGATACAGTCCGTGGGGTTGGAAAAAGTCAGACATGACTTAGTTACTAAACAACAGCAGTGTCTATTTTAACAATGAGATAAGTGAAAATTCTTGGCCCAGAGCCTGATATATATTAGATAATACGGGAATGTTTTCATTCGTTTATTAATATACTTAAGTGGAAATTCAACATAAATGCCATTTCCTCTGGTGCCTTATCTCATCACCAGAAGATGGGCCCCTAAAACACACTCAGACTTCATTTGCATTTCATTCACTTGGCGCACCCCTGAAGCAACTGCATATACATCAAATCCTGTACATGCATCAAAGGGCGTTCATGTATAGGCAAAGTTTGCTGCCACTCACCAAGATTTCCTAAATGAAATCAACCCTGAATATTCATTGGAAGGACTGATGCTGAAGCTCCAATCCTTTGGCCACCAGATGCGAACAGCCAACTCTTTGGAAAAGACCCTGATTATGGGAAAGACTGAAGGCGGGAGGAGAAGGGGACGACAGAGGATGAGACGGTTGGATGGCATCACCGACTCTGGACACGAATCTGAGCAAACTCTGGGAGATGGTGAAGGACAAAGAAGCCTGATGTGCTGCTGCTCATGGGGTCACAGAGAGGAAGAACCACAGCACCAAACAGAGGTGGAGGAGAAGTCCAAGGCTGCTCTCACCACTGCTGAAATAGCACACTCACTGTCTAGCGTTTTTCCCATTTATTTATCTTTTTAAGTGGAAAGTTTCTCCTGCCTTTAAGCATACAAGAACCCTCTAAGGGGTGATTTCTTCAGCCCATTGGCACAGTGTGGCATATAGCAGGAATTACTGAACATGTGTTGCCCTCTGAACAAAAAAGTAGTTGTTGATCATTTTGATGAATGGACACCAGGTACATATCTGATTATACCTTAGTTAGGTCCACAATTCAGAGAAGAAAAGGTATACCACATAAAAAGTGGATGCCTTCAAAAGTATATGTCCCCAAACTCACCATCTTCCCAGAATCAGTCCTATACCAATAACATGGTCAGACCCTCACGTGTTATCTTTCTCTGGCCTAATGCGTATTCTAGAAGAAAGCAGACAGTACTGGAGGGCAACCAAGCACCTTTCCCTGGAATACACCATTTATTGTTACTTTGATGAAGTGGGTCTCTCCCTCCCTCTCCACTACCTAAGACTGCCCCCTTCCACCAGTCTCATTGCAGCCAAAGGGATCTTGTGAAATTTCAGATAAGATTATTTCATCCCTTGCTCTTCAAGTCAAGTCCACAAGTCCCTAAGTGAGCCTGCGAGGCTCTCCGTGACCTGGTTTCTCTTGGATTCAGCAGCTGCATCTCACACTGAGCCTCTCACTCAGCAGGCGGCGGCCACTCGGGTTTCTCAGTTCCTCAAGGCATCCTTGCATTTGCAACTCCTTCCATCCGGAGTGGTGACCCCATCCTATGACCATGACGTACTTACTCTTTAAGCCTCAGCTTAACAGTCAGCTCCTCAGGGGAGCTTACCTGATCTCACCAAACTGGGTCAGAACCCTACCATAAGGGTAACAGTATCCCATGATGCTTCCTCTCTTCCTCTTTCCAAAATCACATTAAAAAAATTAATTAATTGGATTCAGTTCAGTTCAGTCCCTCAGTCATGTCTGATTCTTTGTGGCCCCATGAACCACAGCATGCAAGGCCTCCCTGTCCATCACCAAGTCCCGGAGTTCACTCAAACTCGTGTCCCTTGAGTCGTGATACCATCCAGCCATCTCATCCTCTGTGGTCCCCTTCTCCTCCCACCCTCAATCTTTCTCAGAATCATGGTTTTTTCCAATGAGTCAACTCTTTGCATCAGGTGGCCAAAGTATTGGAGTTTCAGCTTCAGCATCAGTCCTTGCAATGAACGCTCAGAATTGATTGCCTTTAGGATGGACTGGTTGGATCTCCTTGTTGTCCAAGGGACTCTCGAGAGTCTTCTCCAGCACCAGTTCAAAAGCATCAGTTTTTTGTCACTCAGCATTTTTCACAGTCCAACTGTCACATCCATACATGACTACTGAAAAACCATAGCCTTGACTAGATGGACCTTTGTTGGCAAAGTAATGTCTCTGCTTTTTAATATGCTGTCTAGGTTGGTCATAACTTTTCTTCCAAGGAGCAAGTTTCTTTTAATTTCATGGCTGCAGTCACCATCTGCAGTGATTTTGGAGCCCAAAAAATAAAGTCTTTCACTGTTTCAGTTGTTTCCCCATCTATTTGCCATGAAGTGATGGGACCAGATGCCATGATCTTAGTTTTCTGAATGTTGAGTTTTAAGCCAACTTTTTCAGCTGTGTAGTGGTTCAATATCTACACCCCGCATTCTAATCTCCATAAAGGAAAAACAGTGTCTATCTTATTTACTATTATATTCCTGGACTAGTGTTATTTCTGATATGTAGTTGATAGTCTATAAATATTTGCTGAATTGATGAATCAGATTGTGGAATCTCCATGGAGACATTTCCGAAGTAATATTTCTAGTGACGTGAAGGTCGTTAAAAGGTGGCAGTCAGATTCATAGTCATGTGTCTGCAGATGACAAAGTAAATGTCCTATAGGAGATGGAAGGGCTGGTTTTCATTACTGGAGGACAGGAACTAGCTTGAGTGAACTGAGCCAGACGGTGCATGCACAATGCTTCAGAAATAAAACAGGGATCCTGACCTTTGGTGATCAAGAAATATTTCAAAAGTTATCCATCAGGCTCAGTGCAGCTTTACACCAGGAGTGAACTGCTTTCAATAATTAATGCAAGGCATTACATCTTTCTTTGATTCTACAGTGTCTTGGTCCTCTACAGCATCTCAGGAAATAAACACACTTAAAACAGTTTCCAGTTCACATCTTTTTTTCCCCTTTCCTCTATTTTTCTTCCCCTTGACTCTTCCATGACAAATACCTAAATTATACGTGACTGAATGTTGAGGAAAGTTTCTTTTGGTAAGGTTGATTTCCACCCCACTACCCACAACCAAGGAAGTTGCCTATCCTCACTATGTGAGCAACAAGCTACTTATTGTAAGTAGTCAAGGTCCAAATGTTAGCTTGGTGGGAAAAAGAAACTGTGTAGCTGAGGAAACAATCAGCAATATCCAGGATGGTTCAGAAAAATAAATTTCACACTTTATAGCATCTTATCTCTTATAAAGTCCTTCAGCATTCAATTTCTCTTGAGACTGGCTTTAATCATAGCTAGGTAATTTTTACTGGTGTGATAACTGAGGCAGAGAATTTCTGGCTCAAGGTCACAGAGTTAATAAAGCAATTACTGGAATCTAAATCTACTTTTTTTTTTTTTTTGCCTCCGTATGTCTTTGTAATTATCAGGTCTGGTTTCTCTATTACAAAGACAAGCTGGAAGCCCAAAGGATCATCTGCAGGAACTTCTGAATCAATGGACTCAGGTCTTACTCTACTTGGGAAACCTTCATCCTGCTGAGAGCTCTCTTCAGAGCCTCCTTCATTTCCTTGTTCCTCAGGCTATAGATCATTGGGTTCAGCGTCGGGATGACCACAGTGTAAAATACCGACACGATCTTGTCCTCCCCGAGAGATTTTCCCATGTTACCTTTCAGGTATATGAATATGAGCGTCCCAAAGAAAAGGGCCACCGCAGTTATGTGAGAAGCGCAGGTGGAGAAGGTCTTGGCTTTGCCACCAGCTGAACGGATCCTCAGAATGGCCCGGATGATGAACAGGTAGGATATGAGAATCACGGAAACGCTGGTCGCAATGACCAAGAAAGCTAAAACGTAGATCACCCGTTCTCGTGGCCTGGTGTCACCACAGGCAAGCTTCAGCAGAGGTGGGAGGTCACAGAAGAAGAAATCCACGTGGTTCGACTTGCAGAAGGAGATGGAGAAGGCGCACCCGGTGCGGACCACGGAATTGACCGCGGCGCCGCCGTAGGCCCCGGCCACCAGCCCCAGGCGCGTCTGGGGCGTCATGGCCGAGGCGTAGAGGAGAGGGTTGCACACGGCCACGTAGCGGTCATAGGCCATCGCGGCCAGAAGCAAGCACTCAGTACTGGCACAGAGGGTGAAGAAGAAGAACTGGGTGGCGCAGCGCTCAAAGGCGATGGTCCTCCTTTCGGTCCGCAAGGCCTCCAGCAGCTGAGGGGCAATAACGGAGGAGTAGCAGAGGTCCAGGAAGGAGAGGTGGCTGAGGAAAAAGTACATGGGCGTCCGGAGGCGAGGGTCACTCTGAACCAGCGCCACCACGCCCAGGTTGCCTCCCAGGGTGACGAGGTAGAGGAGCAGGAACACAAAGAAGAGACCCGTCCGCAGCTCGGCCGACAGCTGGAACCCCAGCAGAACGAATTCCGTTACCACGGTGCCATTCTCTGCCATGGGTCCTAGGCTGCCCACTGAAAGCAAAAGATAAAACCTCATTAAAGATAATTAAGATGAACACGGCTGGACTGACCACTTTCGGCCAATCGCTTCCGGGTTTTGAATAATGTCGTTCATCATCTTGGTGGCTGTGTGCGGGCTTCCCTGGGCGTGGCAAGGGGCCACCCCTAGTTCCGGGCGTGGACTTCCCGCCGCAGTGGCTGCGCGCGGAGCACCAGCTCTAGGGCGCGCGGGCTCAGAGGCCGCTGCTCCCAGGCTCCAGCGCGCAGGCTCAGCAGTCGCGGCGCGTGGGCTTAGCTGCTCTGTCGCGTGTGGGGCCTTCGCAGATCAGGGACCAAACCCACGTCTCCTGCATTGGCAGGCAGAGCCTTCACCTCTGAGCCACCAGGGAAGGCCTCACGTTGCAGGTTTACAAACATGTTTTCACTGGGTCCTGCAGAGATCCTTGCACGCACGTATTTGTTCATCCTGCTTTTCGCGAGAATATGAGGGTCAAAGAGGTTAAATGACTAACTCGTGATTTCATAGTAAAGAGGCAAAAGCAGAGCTAGAGCGCAGCTTCATAGGCAATTCCTAACTTCTTACAGGTTCCGAATTGGAAACAGTCATCGGCCTCACCGAAGAGCGAGGAGAAACCCTGGCGGTATAGCACTAGGGACGTGACCTTTGAAATCAGACCGTGGTTCCCATCCCTTGAGACCCTGGCCAAGTTCATTCAGCTTTCTCAACCTTAGCATCCTGTTGGCTGAATGAGAATGTCAATGCTAAAGTCATGATGTTACTGTGAAGGACATCACTCTGTCTGACACTTGGTCTGACTCACACACTTGGAATTATTTTTTCTAAATTCTGCAACAATGTAACATGCTTCCGAGGTTCATGTGTTTTCTGGAATCTTATCTCCAAGTCCACAGGCCCTTGGAGTTCTAAGATCAACTCCATCTTTCTGCGTGGCTATTTTGATGCACATGTGAACCCAACAGAGCTGGAGGCAGGTGAGCTGTGAGGAGCAAGCACGGCCAGAACTCCAGACCTCCTGCCAGCTGTTGCCCGCCGAGTCTCTTCCTCCTCTCTGCTTCTGCCGGGCAACAGCCCAGGGTTCCACGTCCTCTTACTCCAAAGGAACTGTCCGGTTATTTTAAAATGCCAGATCACTATCAATTGGTAAGAATCGTGAATCAGGCCATTCCAGAATTAGCCTGCAAAGCTCCTTAAGGGACAAAGCCATCACACGGGGTTTAGAATTCTAATAAAGGCCGAGGGCTTGCCAAGTATTTAGACAATCTTGCTTCTGTGCCTTTTGGATGCTCATCATCTGGGGTAACAGAAATACTCAATGCGGACTTCAAAGGTGATTCTTTTAGTCCTCCGTCCTTGAAGCAAAAACTGAATTTGAGAGAGCTCTCACAGGATTTTAGATAATTAAGAAAATAAAACTTTGGCCAGTGTTTGGCAAAAGCTGATCTAATGATGAAACAAAGGTCAGTGTCTGGAGTTTACCCCTCCCCCACTGAAGTCCTGCTAGTGTAAATATTGAGGAGTTCTTTTCTTTCCTCAGGGCCCAGTATAATACTGACCCTCAACCAAGACAATGACTTGCTGCATTCTTGGAATTCACACAAATCATTTGACCAAACAGGGAAAAAATGAGAGAGAGACATGTTCATTTATTTATTCAGTAAGACTCTGCTGAGAATTTACAATGCATGAGGCACTCTTCTGATTGCTGGGAAGAAAACACAGACCAAGATCTTTCCCTTGTGAGGTGGTCATTCTAGCAGAAGAGCTAGGCATATGCAAAAAAAATTTTTTAAGAGCTATATATTTTAGCAAGCTAGAAGATAAGTGTTGTGAAACAGACGCACAGACAGAGCTTTGGGAGGCCCCAAGTATGGAGAGGAGTGTTAACAGGCTCATCAAGGAAGGCCCATCGAAAAGGGGACGTTTCTGCAGAAATGGTGGGGATCAGGCAGCTACCCGTGCTCATTTGCACACATCATTTATACACGAACGTAGGAAATGAAGACCCCAGCAGCGGACCTCTGCGCTTCCATCCACAACACACAGAATTCTTCGGGTCCTCCTGAGACCTGAAGACAACTTTGTCCAGAAGTGCCAGCCTCCTAACACAGAGAGAAGCCCCCAAGGTATCAGAGGCTTGGGAATCAGCCTAAGGTCACCCACTGCAAAGGCTGACTAGAATATAGCACAGCGGCTGAGAAAATGGGCCCAGAAGACAGAGCTTGTTCCAAACTCAGCTGTTTCTACTTGTGTGACCTTGGGCGAGGTGTTTGACCTCTAGACTCTCAGACACAATGTCTTTGCAAAGGCGACAACAGCTCCACTGTGCTGCTGGAGGCAAAAGAGGTAATTCACGGAAATGCACATGAGGTGCCCAGCACAGAGCAGGCACTCGATGTAACGGCTACTAAATGATTCTTCAGCCACTAGGCTGTTCCGCCGTGCAGAAATGGAAGTTACCCCCGTAAATTTACTGAGTAAAATGAGGCTCAACTGGTTAAACCAAGCTTCCAAGGCCACACCAGGCCCTCTGGCTCTGAATTCACTGTGCCTCCACCAGCCGCTCTGGGACTCGGGACTCTGGCCCAAGAAGTGAGCCCCTAGCCCAGCTCCGGCGGCCCAGGAGGGGGAGCCGTGAGTCAGCCCCACCTCTTGCCACCACTGCCCCTGAGAGACACTTCTGGATCTCCTGTGCAGGAGGAGCTGGTCGCCTGGGGAGCGCATCATGGTGGGGAGGGGCCGCTGATGGTGCTGAGCCGGCGAGAGTGCACGGGGAAGGTCGGGAGCGGCTCTGGAGGCCGGCAGGACGCCCGCCGCCTGCCACCGAGTGGTGAGGAGCTCAAGCAGCTCTCCTCCCATCTCTGGATCTGAGTCCTCATTGACAAGCGGGACTCCGCGACCTCGACCCCTGCGTCCTGCGCTACAGCGTGAGGGCCTCTCCTCTCTCCTAAACGTCCCACAAGGGAGGGAAAGGGCATGTACTAGTAGCCGCGAGGAAGCGGCACTGAGACAGCAGTCACTTTGAGTGAGACTCTGTCTAGGTGTTCTACATGCACTGCCTCGCTGACCTTTCACAACAGCCCGCCGCTGCAGGCTGCAACTGTCTTTATTATAGACTGGGAAACAGAGGCTTGCGGAGATGAAGCACTTCGGTTCAGGTAAACCACCGGCCGTGCCTGGGGCTCAGTGGTAAAGAGTCCGCCTGCCATTGCAGGAGACGCAGGTTTGATCCCTGGGTCAGGAAGATCCTGGGGAAGGAAATGGTAACCCACTCCAGTGTTCTTGTCTGGGAAATCCCATGGGCAGAGGAGCCTGGGGCTACAGTCCAGGGGGCAGCAAAGGAGCGACACACGACCCGGACACTAAACAAGGACAAGCTGCCAGGCCGGGATTTGAACCAAGGCCTGCTGGACTTCACGGTCACGCTGCCGGCAGCTCACAAGGATGGTCATGGGTTATCGTCTAGCGAGCACCGTTTCACCACAACCAGAACTTTCGACTGGCTTTACAAGCATTACTCTCTACATTTGGGCAAAGAGGAGAGTAACACAAATTAAATAAAAATTTTGGAAACTGAGCACAGCTCTGAAAACGCTGCACACGTTCTCCTCTTTGTAGTACACCCTTACTGGTCCTGCCTCGTCTGCAGGGTTGTGAGGCAGACCACATGCCCAGGACGACCACCAGAACCAAACTCCAATCAAGAACAGGCCGCCACCAGGAACCGTCCCCTCCAGCACAGGCTTAGGTGGGGAGGGGAAGGTTGTGTGGCCAGCTTTGCTCTTGCCTCCTCACCAGTTCCTCCGTGTTCTTTTGCTTTGCCCAAGTCTCATTCCTCATTTTTTATTTATTATCTTGCTACATGTTATACATTTTTATAAGCCACTTTAAATCTCTTCTGGAAAGAGATATTGATGAATAAATAAATACGAGATTAAATTGCCTGTTTGCCAGAAGCCAAGATCATCTGAACACGCAGCCATCAGACCAGTAACGGAGCCGCCAGAGGCCTTGGCCAGATGGATTCTGGAAAGGCAGGGCACACACAGCGGCTCAGTCTAAATCAGACCCAAAGAAGGGTGATGAGGAAAGGCAGACGGCCAGGGGGGCCGATGGAGAGCTCGGGGAGGGCTCCAGGGCTGCGCTACTGCAGTCCGATCCTGACGTCTCCATAAACCCAAATTCCAGGACAGGGACCCAGGACTGCATCTTGAACCTGTGAAAAGCATGGCGGGCCTCCTAATGCCTAACATACGCTATCTGTGTGTGTTTCTTTTTTTCAACTTTTTACTTATACTGGAGTATAGCTGATTAGTGATGTCGGGTGAGTTTCATACGTACCGCAAAGTGGGTCAGTTACACATACGCATGTCCCATTCTTCTTCTAATTCTTTTCCCGTTTAGGTTGTTACCTAATATCACGCAGAGTTCCCTGTGTTACACGCTAGGTCATTCTGTTTGCCCATTTTGAATAGAGCAGCGTGTACCTATCACTTTAGTATCATCCTTCTGAGCATCAGGCACATCTACTTTTCAATGGGCGGAGGAAAATGTTAGAGAAAACCCAGGATGGCAAGTGTTTGCTCATCTTCAGAGGAGCTAGGAAGTTTGTTCTCTCCAGGACGAGTTCCACCTTTCCCTGGACGCCTTGTCTAAACTCCTGAACTGGTCCAAAATGACTGATAATTCTAGATAGAGCAGCCAGTTCATTTCCTAATGTTATGGTTGGAGAAAACCAACAGCAGCTGCAGAAAATCTCTAGGCAAGGAGAAGAACCATGGATCACTGCAGCCTCAGAGGAAAGTATTTGGTTCCAGGCAATTTAGATAAACTAAGCTGCTGGGGAAATATGAGTGGACCAGCGAAACAGCAGCTCCCTGTTTCTGGAGCCCACAAAATAGCTGCAATTGCTGGGTTTTGAGGGTGCACAGTGAGAGAAGGAATCCTCAGCGTCACCATAAGCCCACCACACTCCGTGGCACTGAGCCACGTCAGCACCGCCCGCTCTGAGTGGTCTGTTACCCGTGTGCTGCTGGGCACAGAAATATCTCACTTCCAGACACTTCCTGGGGGACCATGAGCTCTAGGTTATCTTTCCCCCGTGTTACTCATGTCTGCTCAAGACTCACAGCTTCATTTTTATATTGGCCAACACGCCTGGGCTTCCCTAGGGGCTCAGTGGTAAGAGGATCTGCCTGTCAATGCTAGAGATGCAGGTTCAGTCCCTGGGAGGGGACAAGCACCTGGAGAAGGAAATGGCAACCTACTCCAATATTCTTCCCGAGAAATCCCATGGGCAGAGGAGCTTGGCTGCTACCATCCAGGGGTCACAAAAGAGTCGGACATGACTTAGCTACTGAACAACAGCAACAAGACATCCAGGTCATCTAATTCACACATTCCAAAGCTATAACAGAGAGAGACCTCCAGACTGATTGCTCTCTGGGATTATTAACCGCCCCCAAACCACCACGAAATCTCAGAACACTAACCAGGGTTTTTGAAGCAAAGAAGCCCAGCAGATTTTGGTGTTTAATGTACTGAACTAGGAGCCAAGAGGCTACTGTGGGCTAATCGAGAAAATATATGGGAAGATGATTCTCAAAGTAATAAGTCTGCACTTGGAAGGGATTGTTAGCAGGGCCCAGATGCCAGCTTTATAACGCTCACACTGTGGAAAATATAGGGCCATGGATCTGAAGAGGATTCATATAGCTCAGCAAAAGTAAACCACTTAGATCCTCCAAGTCAGGGTGAAAGTCATTTTCAAATGGTGAGATAAAAAGGTTGCACAATGTGCCTGAATTTATGCAGCCATCTCTCTCAGCTGGAAATATGCAACTAAGGTTTCCAAAGGCTCTTCCTCTGTGTTCTGTGCTAAGCAGTATGCTGTCTGCTGGGGTTGCAGTGGTGAATATACAGAACTAAACAAATATTAGATGATAATGATCTTCCCTGGGCACTAGAATACAGCTGGCATCATCTGCTTGTGGTAACTTCGTAGGAAATAGGAATAGAGGAATGAGGTACGAGACCGTTTGCCACTCAAGGTGTCAGGGTGGACTTGGGTCTTAAGGATGATGAAGTGGTGGGAGAAAAAGAAACTTAACTGCTTCTTACACCAACACTCTGCATTCAGGTAACAAGTAGCTCAATCTAGAGATGAAAAGAGACTGTTTAAGAGCTCCCCTTCTTCTCAGAAATTTGTTTGGAAGAAAAGTTTAGTTGGTCATTTTCTAGTTGAATTTAAACTTATACATAGGAAAGTAATCTCCAGCAAGACTCATCGAAAAATAGGGCAGAACCAGCATGGTGTCGTGGAATTAGAATGCTTTGAAGTTCTATCACACTGGGATCAAGTACCAGCCAGTCATGTAAATTATCTGAACTTCAGCTGTGTCGTGAATAAGAAGGACGGGAATAACACCCAAGTCACAGGAGTGCTCGAGGATGCAAAGAAAAGGCGTGTGTTCCCAACAAGGACAGGTCCTGCTGCAAGCTATGGAAGGCAGGAATGCCCCTACCCCAGATGACAGACGACTCGTGACCCCTCACTTTAAAACCCTGTCCTCCCATGAGCCCATCTGATCTTCACATAGCCCATTTTGAAGCGAGGCAACTGGGACTTGGAGAGGTCATCAGACTTGTGCAAAGGCCACATAGCTAGGAAGAAAAGGGGCCAGACCGAGAACCCCTCCACCTCACCTCCCAGCCCCTCAGCTCGGCGGTCATAGGGATCCAGGCGCCCCCACCTGAAGGTGGGAGCTTGCGGGGCTTGGGCGGGAGATCTGGAAAGTGGAAATCCTGAGCTCTCCCTCACTCTGTGATCCCACGATCAGCCTCTAGAGCGCACATACATTCACTGCCAACACTGGCCTCACGTCTCTCACTTCATCACCGCCTGCACGCTCTGCCCCTTCTGCTCCCAGGGAGAGAGTGCAGGAGACTCTTGGAAATTACAGGAGTCTCTGCCGGCCACGGCTCTGCCCTTTGGACTTCACACAGACGGAGCAGAGCTGACGAAAAGAGGCCCGGAGATGAGGGGGCTCTTGCCAAGAAGCGAACATCAGTGGAAAATGCTGGGAGTCACAGGCCTCCGGCATGCAGCCTGGCGAGGCACGCTTCCTGCTGTCTGGACCGCGCCTCCTTTTCCAAATCTTAGCTTTTCTGTGTCCAAGAGCACCTCAAGCCCTCTGCCTATTGGAGAGTGACGAGAATAGAGGAGCTGACCCTGCCCGGCAGAGGCGGGTAGGAGGGGAGAGGAGTGCTGATGATGGGGAACACCTGGACAGGACCAGCCCTGCCAAGGGTCAGCAGGCCTCCTTAGCCGTGGGTGGAGTCTGTCACCCTCTGACCCCCTTAGGGCTTCCCTGGGGGTTCAGATGGTAAAGAGTCTGCCTGCAACGCAGGAGACCCCAGTTTCGATCCCTGGGTCAGGAAGATCCCCTGGAGAAGGGCATGGCTGCCCACTGCAGTTTCTTTGCCTGGAGAGTTCCACGGAGGGCTTCAGTCCACGGGGTCACAAAGAGTTGGACATGACTAAGCAACTAGCACTTTCACTTTCAACCTCCTCAGAGCTTCTCCCAAACTCAGCACCCAGTTGATCAGTCGTAAAAGAAAGTTCTCTATGCTTTAGGTCAGGAAGATCCCCTGGAGAAGGGAATGGCTACCCACTGCACTGTTCTTGCCTGGAGAATTCCATGGACAGAGGAGCCCAGAGGGCTATAGTCCAAGGGGTCACAAAGAGCCAAACATGACTGAGTGACTCAGCACAGTGAGTGCTGAAAGGAAGTAACTGCATGGACTCCAGTCTGAAAGGATCCGAGCTTTCCCTCTGACCCACAGCAGAGATCCCACACAGGGCGTCTCTGATGGCTGACCTTTGAGCTGATGGTGACCCTTTCCAACCAGTCTTTATGGAGCTGGAACAATTCCCACGATGGGGACATTATTCTCCCACAAAGGAGCTCATTCTGTTTTAGAGCCTTCCTATCATTTCCAGCTCTCCTTATAATGTCAGTACCATACATTCCAAATACCTACTGGAGTTTTACACGTTTCTTAGGTATTCAACGAGATGCTTCTCGCTCTTTCCCTTTCCTCAGGACAACCCCTTAACTGAAATAGCCTCCCTAGTCTTCCATATAATCTCACCTACCTTGTCTCTGATTCTAAAAACACTCACTTGGAGGAGGTAGGAGACGCATTATCAGTCCCGTGACACAGATGAGGGGATTAAGGCCCAAGGATGCTAAGTGTCTCTCATCCCTGCAAGAGAGAAGAAGCACCACCAGCTCCCAGCACGTTGTGCTCCACACAAACCACTCTGGCTCTGACCCTGCTCTCCAAAGAAGAGAGAGATGACCCCTTTCTTGATGAGAAGAAACCAAGATTCAAGCTTGTCGAGTATGTTTTGAATCTGGACTGTGGTTCATTTCCTCTCTGATCTGATTTGGCCACACTTACCCTCGGCAGGACCAAGAGCTCCTTTCCTGGAAGACGAGGCTGGATGGGAGCGGAATTGACGTGAGGTCCGAGCGTGGCTTTTGGAGACAAGACGAATAAACATCTTGAGCGCCTGCAGCTTGTAAGCCGCGCCATCCACAGAGGCACCCATTGATAGGTGCCTAGATGTCTGTCCTGTTCTGGGTACTCCAGGAAGGCAATTAGAAAACCAGGGTGTGGGAATTCACCGCTGATTGGGCGGCGTCTCTAATCAGGCCCCAAGCTTCCAATTAGGCTCCTCTGAGCCCTGGAGGAGAGAAATCCTCAGGAAGTGGCCTCTGAAAAGCTCGCTTTCTCAGTTCCTTCCCAGACTGTGTCTCATCTGGCAGCTCCGACCACTGGGGGCATGGGAGAGATATTTCCACACCCTGAGACACCCCAACAACCCGAGGGGACACCTTCCGAACAATCTCATTTATGGGCCAGGAGTGAAATTAGTGATTGTGTGAAGTCCCGGAACCATGCCTGCTCTTTGACTCAACTAATATGAACCATCTGTCTTCACAAAGCAGAAATAGAGATGCAGACATGGACCCCAAGGGGGGAAAGGGGAAGGGGGAATAAACTGGGAGATTGGGGTTCACACACACACACTGCTGTGCATAGAACACGTGACTGACAAGATCCTACCGCAGAGCCCAGGGGACCCCACTCACTGCTCTGCGGTGACTCGGCGGGAAGGAAGCCCATACGCAGGGCTGACTCACTGCTTTGCAGCCCGAGCTGATACGGCGATGTAAAGCCACTAAACCCCAATACAACTAAACTAAAATAAGAATAACCCATACATACAGCGCTTCCAGAGTCCCTAGCACATCATATTAGTTTTATCCAAATTTAACCCACTGAGCCCTCACAGCAGTTCTATGAGGTCGACACTATTATTACTCTGTTCTACCAAGGAGGGAACTGGTGCTCGGAGAGGTGAAATGCCACCCGTGGTCACGCAGGCAGTAAGGGGGAAAGCTGAGGCTGGAATTAGGGGAGCTTCTCATGATACCTCCAGACACTGTGCTCTTAACCACTCTTCTGGACTGCTGATACCAGCTGATCACAAATAACACTATTCAGGACAGAAAATCTGGATAGTGTCCAAAAACCATAAATGAAGACATTTTGGGGGTTGTTGTTTAGTCGCTAAGTCACGTCTGACCCTGGGACCGCGTGGACTCTGGCCCGCCAAGCCCCTCTTTCCATGGGATTTCTCAGGCAAGAATACTGGAGAAGGTCGCCATTTCCTTCTACAGGGGATCTTCCCAACCCAGGGATGGAAGCAGCATCTCCTACACCAGCAGGCAGATTCTTTACCACTGAGACACCAGGGAAGCCTAATGAAAACATTTAAAGCACTGTAATCACACGGTTCCGACAAGCACCGTTACAGCTGGGGGAACAGGCGCCAAGACGCAGCTATTTAGCACAGAAACTCTGGCAGCAGACGGCATGGGTTCACATCCTCCTTCTCTGCGTTGGGAATTTAAAGAACTTATGTGACTTCCCTAAACCCCCCTCCTGAGACGGACATGGAGGTTAAAGGTGTTCCATAGAAAACATACAGAACGCTCATGCATCTTGAGTATCAAGCTTTTAGAAAGCATTTGTTTTCTGTTTTCTATTAAGCTTCTCAAAATTTAATCTGAAAATATTTCAAACAGAGAGAGAAATGAGGAAAATAATGTACATGACCCCAGGTGCCTGCCATTACTACATTAACCTGTGAAAACATTGGTTTCAGGTTGAAATACTAACGACGGGTCCTTCTCTTAATTGTTTTTTCTTTTAAGGGCCAATAAGTATGTGGGAAATACTAAAAGAACATAGTGATAAAAAGTTAATTTCCTTCCAGATATCTTGGTACTATTAATAACCTTCCTGAGTTTTTTATCTAGACATTTATTGCATGTTTTTAAAATTCGGGATCAAAATTCATACACTTTTTATGCTGTTCCACTGGGGTGAATTAATATGAGAAACATAGCTGTTATAAGCTACTCAAGTGTGCCAGGGGCCAGCGTGAGGAACTCCGCCCATGGCAAAGGTCATGAGGAAGGAGGCTTGGCATACGCAAAGGCGTGATCAAGCCTCAGGAAACCCCCTGTTCCCAAGCATCTACCCCAAAACCAGAGTCTATTTTGTGCTCTCACCTACATCTCTGACTTCACGGGGGGGCTCTCCACCATAACCATTTCTCTCAGAGAAGGAGTTAACTTGCAGCTCCAGTTAATAAAAATTCCTGGGCATGACTAGAGTGTTTCAGCTTACGAACTCTGAAGGTTATCTAGCCTGTCTGTATAGGTTCGTCCCGCTGCATGTGATTGTTTACAACCCCCCAACTGTGAGAGGCACGAGATGTTTTGGACTTACTAAAGGCAAATTCTTTCAGGAAGTTATAAATTATTAGTATAGTGGGTTTGTTAGGAATTATATTGGTGAAGGGTTTTTCATTTGTTGTGTCAATAATTGCTGCTAATTCTCTGCCCTGGGTGGGACAAGGGTGTCTCAGGTCAAACCTCTCTGCTGACAGACTAGCTTGTGTGACAACCTCTCAACCATACACAGCACAGAGAATTTGGAATATTAGCATAGGGCTTTTCTCATTGTTGAGTCAATGATTGCCGCCAGGCCTCCATATCCTTAGACACCTGGGAATATATTAATCAATGTATTTGGAATATAGAAAAGGAAATATAGTAGTTTTGATGTTAGCAATACTAGATTTTTTGAGTTAATGAATTTTCTCTTTTGTTATAGATCATTGTACTTTGTTATAAATCACTGTGTCCTTGCTATGTAAAAATGTAACTTTATCACTATCTTAAGACTAAATAGATCTTAAGGGGAGCATTGGTGAAGGGTTTTCATTTGCTGGGCTGATGTTTTGCTGCTCAATCTCCATATTCCCTGTCTTTATAATAAATATAACTAGCATATAGGAGAAATAAGTATTAACCTTTAAGATTGACCATGTTAACCTTGGGTTAAATAAATTCCTTTCTTGATTGTAACTCACTACACCCTCACCCTATAGGAATGTAACTTTATTTGGAGGGTGGTGCCTGGTTTAAGAGAAAACATCCTTGGAAAAAATAAGTTTTTTGGTTATCAGAAAGAAAGGGTTGTAAATGTCAGCAGGCAGAAATGGCTTGAAGATGATGTAAAACCCCTAAGACCTTTTTTTTTATGTAAAGCACCTGATTTTGATAAAGGTCAAGACTGCTGACCCCCGCATGACTCTGTATTCATCCCTATATGTAACAAAAGGTATATAAGAAAACTGGAAAAATAAAGAAATGGGATCAGTTCCTGGAAAGACTGACTTCCCCATGTCGTTCTTTCTTGCTCCCCGTTTTTCTGGCTGAATTCCCATCTGGACCATGGATGCTATTCCATGTGAACCAAGTTATTCAGTCTCTTTTTCTCCACTAATTTTCCTACTACACTATCCGTTTCTAATCTCTCAATATATCCGTAACTAAATATGTATTTTTCCAAGGACACCGATGCCATCTCCACCTTTGAATCACCCTGGATCCACAGGGGCTGGACCCTGGCACCACTCCAGTACTCTTGCCTGGAAAATCCCATGGGCAGAGGAACCTGGTAGGCTGCAGTCCATGGGGTTGCTAAGAGTTGGACATGACTGAGTGATTTCACTTTCACTTTTCACTTTCATGCATTGGAGAAGGAAATGGCAACCCACTCCAGTGTTCTTGCCTGGTGGGATGCCGTCTATGGGGTCGCAGAATCAGACATGACTGAAGCAACTTAGCAGCAGCAGCAATCATACATAAGCTAACCAAAGGGTTGTGAACAGGCAAATGAAATTATCTGACTCTCATTTTATTTTATTGTTTGTTTATTTGGCTGCACTGGTCTCAGTTGCAACACACGGGCCTCTAGTTGTGGCATGTGGGCTCCAGAGCTCATGGGCTCAGTAGTGCAGCATGTGCCTAGTTACTCCTCAGTATGTGATATCTTAGTTCCTGGATCAGGGATTGAACTTGCACCCCCTGCATTGCAAGGCAGATTTTTAACTACTGGACCACCAGGAAAGCTCCCTGTCCCTCATTTAAAAGAAGCAATCTGGCTGCTGGGTGGAGCATAGACTGCAGGGTGTGCTTAGACACTCAGTTGTGTCTGACTCTTTTCGACCCTCTGTACCATAGCCCACCAGGCTCCTCTATCCATGGGGGTTCTCCAGGCAAGAATACTGGAGGAGGTTGCCATTTTTCTCCTCCAGGGTATCTTCCCAGCCCTGGAATTGAACCCACATCTCCTGTGTCTTCTGCATTTCAGGCTGATTTTTAGCCTGCTGAGCCATCAGGGAAGCCCATAGACTGCACTGAGCACATGAATGAAGAAAAGATCAGTTATGAGAGAAGCATCTTCACGGACGAAAGGATTGGGGCTGAGCTAGAATGGCAATGATGGAGGAAATGAGAAATGTCTGGAGTGAGGACATATTTTGAATATTATTACTTAACTGTCCCTCTCCCATTTTATTTAACTCCTCAAATGCCCAACTGTTCATTCCACAAATAGAGAAAACAACGCCTAAAGGGAAAGGACTTGTCCAAAGCCACACAGTGGGTCCATGGCAGAGACAAACCTAGCTCTTTTCTTTGGCCTCCCTTAATTTCTCACCATCTTTTCTCTGAGGCAATTCCATTGTCTTTCATAAGCTTGCAATACCATCTTCCCGATGGCATTTTAAGAAAACCAGACGGCATTTAGCAGAAAGTCTGTGCAACATCAAGAGAAACCAGGCTTTGATGTGCTCCAATTGGAGCAGAGGAGATGTGTGGAAAATACCAAGCAAATGTTTGGACTCGGAATTCAAAATAACATGTACTTAACTTTGCAATTTAAAAAGCTAAATTCAAATGTGTGTCTTGTTGGTTTTCCAGAAAATATAGAATCTTGTAGCATAAAATTAAATAAACACCAACTCCAACTTGTAGTCTTTCCCTACCCTTCCTTCCTCTTGAGTGTTATCCAATTACTTTCAAACTCTCTCATTCTCCAAATTAGGAGCTTTCCATATGTACAAACTCATGAAACAACTGGTCATACTAGACACAGTGGACACTCCTTATTTCCTATTGCATTATACACATTCAGTCCTCTGGACCTCTGCTTATGCTGTTTCTGTGCCCAATATGCTTCCGCAGTGCCTTCTCTTTGTCTGAAATACTCTTTGAAGCCTCCTTCTTCAAAACCTATTCCCTAATTCTTCCTGTCACTTAATTGGCTACTTTCTACCTCTCAAATCTTGTTGCAAAGATACCTATAAAATCCTTAGTTTCTCTTCATCTTCACAGTGGAAATAAAAGCATTTCTCCTTGATTCATAGAGCTTTGCAAAGTTAGATGGATGATTGTTCATGAAATAGCAAAAAGCTCAACTATTAGTATTAATTTTCTTTCTTCCCTTCCCTTTCTTCCTCTTTCCTCTTTCTCCACTCCCTCTTTCCCTCCCTGCCTCTTTTCTTTTTCTTCTCTTTCCCTTTCTCCTTTTCTTCTCTCCTCAATTTCTTTTACTTAGTCAAAAGTACTCTTCCTTTGTTCATGGAGGGGAATTTCCCCAAACATGTGAGTGCAATAGAAATTTGTAGTTAGCTGTGTGGTGTCTGAAGAATGATATTAGATAAGTAGCACGCAGAGTCTATGGCCAATCTGGGGTCTCCTTACTAGCAGGGCAGGCCCAATATCATGTCTAAGCCCTGCTCACTTCTCCACCCCACTTAATAACAACAACAACTACCAAAATAATGTAAACTCTTAAAATATACTCTAGTACCCTCTCCTGCCAACATCCATGGATCATAGAAAAAGAAAGAAAATTCCAAAACATCTACTTCTGCTTTATTGATTACATCAAAGCCTTTGACTGCGTGGATCACAACAAACTGTGGAAAATTCTTCAGGAGATGGGAATACTATACCATGTTACCAGCCTCCTGAGAAATCTGTTTGCAGGTCAAGAAGCAACAGTTAGAACCAGACATGGCACAACAGACTGGTGCCAAATTGGGAAACAAGTACACAAACGGTATATTGTCACCCTGCCTATTTCACTTCTATGCAGAGTACATCATGTGAAATGCCAGGCTGGAAGAAGCACAAGCAGGAATCAAGATTGCCAGGAGAAATATCAATAACCTCAGATATGCAGATGACACAACCCTTATGGCAGAAAGTGAAGAGGAACAAAAGAACCTCTTGATGGAATTGAAAGAGGAGAATGAAAAAGCTGGCTTAAAACTCAACATTCAAAAAACTAAGATCATGGCATCTCGTCACATCACTTCATGGCAAATAGGTGGGGAAACAATAAAAATAGTGACAGACTTTAATTTCTTAGGCTTCAAAATCACTGCAGATGGTGACTGCAGCCATGAAATTAAAAGAAACTTCCTCCTCGGAAAAAAAGCTATGACAAACATAGAAAGCATACTAAAAAGCAGACATTACTTTGCCAACAAAGGTCTGTCTAGTCAAAGCTATGGTTGTTCCAGTAGTCATGTATGAATGTGAGAGTTGGACTATAAAGAGAGCTGAGTGCTGAAGAATTGATGCTTTTGAACTGTGGTGTTGAATGAGATGATTCTTGAGAGTCCCTTGGACTACAAGGAGATCCAACCAGTCCATCCTAAAGGAAATCAGTCCTGAATATTCACTGGAAGGACTGATGCTGAAACCAAAGCTCCAATACTTTGGCCACGTGATGAGAAGAACTGACTCATTTGAAAAGACCCTGATGCTGGGAAAGATTGAAGGTAGGAGAAGAAGGGGACAATGGAGGATGAGATGGCTGGATACCATCACTGACATGATGGATATGAGTTTGAGTAAGCTCTGGGAGTTGGTGATGGACAGGGAAGCCTGGTGTGCTGCATGGGGTCACAAAGAGTGAGTCATGACTGAGTGACTGAACAGAACTGAACCCTCTCCTAACAAAATGAATTAGGTCAGCAACCCTCCACTTCAACCTAGACATTTTTTCTTTTATTAGTTTTATATTTTACACGAGATGATTTTTTTTTGGTAAAAAGGGTTCCTTTATTTTAAAAAGTCTTTAAAATAACTGTTCAGATAGAAAGTCTTAATTTTAGAGACACAGTAGCTAAAATGTAGGGAAGGGAATAGCCCAAGGACATCCTTTCCAAAGCCAGGTGAAATAACTTCTAGACCTCAGATAAGCCATTACCTGGATATTATTTCTATCCTGTCCACCTCCTGGGAGATTTTCCTGATGTCAAATGAGCTAATGGACTGATTCTCTGGAAAAGTCTTACTTACCTTCCAGAATGTGTGGCTGTCACTATGCTCATTTTCCTGGGCTCATGTAGCAGGAACCTTGAAAACCAAGATCCAAATCCAGACAGCATGAGGGAGATTGCACTCCTGGCTCCAGCGAGTTCCTTAAAAGTATTTTGCACCCATGTACATGGATGGCTGCTCAGTCTTCTGGCTAAGAGGATTTCTTTTCTCCCAATTAAAGGAAAAACAGAAAAACCCTAAACATTTCAGTAACAGGCCCTGGAGCTTCAAGGCCCCAAATGACCAACTTCCTTTTTCCTCTATAGTGACTATAATGAGCTTTGACAGGTGGGTAGTTTATAAGAACAGGAGAAAACGGAAATGACCTTGGGGCATTGTAGGTGTTTAGGAGAGTAGAGATTTGACTTCTGTAAGCACAAATGGCTGATAAGTCAGTAACTTGCTGGTCTTCCTTAAGGTGATGTACAGACACTCATGAAGTAAACTCTAGATTTCAAGTAAGGCAAGTCACAGGTTAGTTTTCTTCTGTTCCACTATATCAGCCCATTAAGGCTTACCCTTTTCTGAGTCCCAGTTTCTCATCTCTAAAATTAAAATAATAATAGCTACCTGATAGGACTGTCATGAGGATTCAATAGAAAGACATATGGATTGTTCTGTACCTACTTCTAATTACAATGAAAATAAAATAGCAATAGCAAATAGTTATTGAGCATTTACTATGTGCCAGACAGATTCTAAGCATATTACTTGTATTAATTCATTTAATCTTCAGCATAACTTGAGGATTATTATTATTGTCACATTACAGATAGGGAAACTGAGGCATAGAAAAGTTAATTACTTGCTTAAGATTATACAGTTTGAAAGTGATGGCAATGGGATTCAATCTAGGTAGTCTGATTCCATAGCCTATACTTAATCAGTGTAGTTACCTGTCCTCTGAAAAAGTAGTAGACTTAACTGTTATTATTAATGAGGTCAGCAACAGAAAGCAGAGGAGCAATCGTGGTGTCTTAGAAGGTCTTATAATCCTCTACAGCAGACAGTCCTGCCGATCTGAACCAGACTAAGGAGCTACATGATGGTCCTTTCAAAATGGCTCCCACTGACAATGTCGTATCCTCACACTTTGCTCTTTGGCATTAATTAAAACAAAGGAGTTAATCAAGATAAACTTCCACACCTGCTCAGCACCAGTCTGGAAGTTTATCATGTCTAAATATGTTTCTCATGCATTTACTGCAAATTAGTTTCTGAAAGTGAATTTCAAGGTCTAGTGACTCTGAGGTTCCCTAACTCCATTTTCATTAAGTTTTCACAAATGATCTACTGTTGCATTATTCTTTTATAGTGCAGATTTAAGGCCCCACCATGAAAAGCAATTATGCTGTCAAAAAAGTGTATTTTGACTTATTAAAAAATCTGAAAGGTTTCAGAAAACTATTTATTTAGGTTCTCATTGCAAGAGTATTTTGACAGTCCTCAAAAAGAAAGCACTTTCAGTTGCATACTATTTGGAGCAGCAAAGGCTACTAACAAAGGCTTTTGTGCAGAGTAAATGTGGAGCAGTAGAACACGCAGCAGTGCAGGGCAGCACAGGCCTCGAGTGCTCTTCCTAGAAGAGGAGCCTTGGCCCTTCCCGTCCTCATCTGAAGAGCAAGAGTTGCACACAGTCATCTCTAGAGTAAGAGAAGCACAGTTTCTATGATTCTCAAGGTGATGTACAGACACTCATGAAGTAAACTCTAGATTTCAAGTAAGGCAAGTCACAGGTTAGTTTTCTTCTGTTCCACTATATCAGCCCATTAAGGCTTACCCTTTTCTGAGTCCCAGTTTCCTCATCTCTAAAATTAAAATAATAATAGCTACCTGATAGGACTGTCATGAGGATTCAATAGAAAGACATATGGATTGTTCTGTACCTACTTCTAATTACAATGAAAATAAAATAGCAATAGCAAATAGTTATTGAGCATTTACTATGTGCCAGACAGATTCTAAGCATATTACTTGTATTAATTCATTTAATCTTCAGCATAACTTGAGGATTATTATTATTCTCACATTACAGATAGGGAAACTGAGGCATAGAAAAGTTAATTACTTGCTTAAGATTATACAGTTTGAAAGTGATGGCAATGGGATTCAATCTAGGTAGTCTGATTCCATAGCCTATACTTAATCAGTGTAGTTACCTGTCCTCTGAAAAAGTAGTAGACTTAACTGTTATTATTAATGAGGTCAGCAACAGAAAGCAGAGGAGCAATCGTGGTGTCTTAGAAGGTCTTATAATCCTCTACAGCAGACAGTCCTGCCGATCTGAACCAGACTAAGGAGCTACATGATGGTCCTTTCAAAATGGCTCCCACTGACAATGTCGTATCCTCACACTTTGCTCTTTGGCATTAATTAAAACAAAGGAGTTAATCAAGATAAACTTCCACACCTGCTCAGCACCAGTCTGGAAGTTTATCATGTCTAAATATGTTTCTCATGCATTTACTGCAAATTAGTTTCTGAAAGTGAATTTCAAGGTCTAGTGACTCTGAGGTTCCCTAACTCCATTTTCATTAAGTTTTCACAAATGATCTACTGTTGCATTATTCTTTTATAGTGCAGATTTAAGGCCCCACCATGAAAAGCAATTATGCTGTCAAAAAAGTGTATTTTGACTTATTAAAAAATCTGAAAGGTTTCAGAAAACTATTTATTTAGGTTCTCATTGCAAGAGTATTTTGACAGTCCTCAAAAAGAAAGCACTTTCAGTTGCATACTATTTGGAGCAGCAAAGGCTACTAACAAAGGCTTTTGTGCAGAGTAAATGTGGAGCAGTAGAACACGCAGCAGTGCAGGGCAGCAGCAGGCCTCGAGTGCTCTTCCTAGAAGAGGAGCCTTGGCCCTTCCCGTCCTCATCTGAAGAGCAAGAGTTGCACACAGTCATCTCTAGAGTAAGAGAAGCACAGTTTCTATGATTACAGCTGCCTGTACTGATCACTTGCTATGTCTTGGACACGTTGTTAGCACGTACATATCCAGTCCTGAAAGGTAGACTGTATTATGCCAATTTTATAGATAGGGAAACTGAAGTTTAGAAAGGTTACATGGCTGACTCAAAGTCACTCAGGAGATGCTGGATTTGGGACATGACCCTATCACACATTCTAAGGACTGTTATTCAGAGGAAAAAAGAACAAAATAATCTATTGATGCTTTCAGTGATCTGGATGATTGACTGAAAGAAGTCAGACAGGAACTCATATCATATGATTCTATATGAAGCTCAAAAACAGACAAAACTAATCTATGGTGATATAATCAAGAACAGTTTCCTATGAATGGGTGGAGAGTGAATGGAAATAGCCATAAGGGAACTTGTGAGCAAGGGTGCTCATTCATATTCAACTCTATGTGACTCCATGGACTGTAACCCATCAGGCTCCTCTGTCCATGAAATTTTCCAGGCAAGAATACTAAAGTGGGTTGCCATTTCCTACTCCAGGGGTCTTCCTTACCCAGGAGTTGAACCCATATCTCTTGTGTCTCCTGCACTGGCAGGGAGATTCTTTACCACTGTGCCATCTGAGAAGCTCATAAAGGAATTTATCAGGGTGATTAAAATATTCTAAATCTTGGTTGAACCTTTATGAAGTGAAATGAAAGTGTTAGTCAGGTCATGGGATACTCTTTGCAACCCATGGGACTATAGCCTGCCAGGCTCCTCAGTTCATGGAATTCTCCAGACAAGAATTCCTTTCTCCAAGGGATCTTCCCAATTCAGGGATTGAACCTGGGTCTCCTGAATTGCAAGCAGATTCTTCACTATCTGAGCCACCAGGGAAGGCCCCATTTCACTATAATTAACCCTAAAATAAAGTGTGGTGGCTGGCAGACAGCTGGCTTGGCTTATGAGCCCCATGCACAGATGTCTATATGCAAAGACTACTCCTCCTAAAATGAGTAAGGCTGGGACAGTCTGTCCTTCCTTAGGAACAAAGGGAAGGGGTATAGGGCTCCTCTCTGCCGGGTGTTTCTCTATCTACACACACCTCTGGTGCTGGGGAGGATCTCTGCACTGAGAGAATGAATGCTCAAGGCCTGTGTTTGTGCTTTCTTTTTGCAGACCTTGGGTCAGTCACTCCTCTTCTTGGACACTAGTCTCCTCATTTTAAAATAAACGGTTTAGATGTAGTACCTCTAAGCTCCTCTCTAGCTCTGTCTTTATGTAGTATCAAGAAGATTGTTTCACTATAAGCA
>SJYC01101830.1:0-18663 GCA_006408675.1 Madoqua kirkii
TTTTAATTACATGATTTTTACCAATAACTGAGTTACTGTAGTGACACTGTTCTAATTTTTAATCAAGCCTGTTTTTAAATTATGATTTTATATTATTAGCTAAATTAGAAAAGTAAACTTATTTATTTAAAATTTTATTTTACATATAGTGAAACAGGCTTTCAGAGACATTTTGGTCAAGAAAACACTTTTTTTTTTAACTGAACTTAAGTTGATTGATTTATAATACTGTGTTAGTTCTGGTATATAATAAAGTGATTGAGGTATATATATGTATACACACACATACGGTTAATACATATTTTTTTAGATTCTTTTCCATTATAGGTTATTACAAGATAATTAATATAGCTCCCTATGCAATACAAGAAAATCCTAGTTGTTGATCTATTTTATATACAGTGGTATGTATCTGTTAAATCCATACACCTAATTAATCCCCTGATCAGGACACCCTTTTCTGAAGACAGAAGTCCTTTATTACTATGAATTGAATGGTGATGATGGAAGTGATTCTAAAGAAATAAAGGCCAAGGGATCATACTAGCTTTACTTCATACTAGTTTTACTTAAAAGTGTGATGCCTCATTTCTTGAGTTCAGTTTAGTGGCCATAAATGATGGTAAAGTGCTAAAATCACAGTGTGTTATCTCCTGAGATATTCTGGCTAATGAGGCAATGTAATTATTACAACCTAGGAAGTACTTACATATATACATAAGAAATCATTTAAAAACCCAAAGTCTTCTGAAATAAAGACTATTGATCCAATAGAGGCAGTGAGCAATGCTCACAAAAAATTGTTAGGATTTCATAGGATTATGAGGTAGCAATATGGTTTACTAAGTACAGAGAGACCACATACAACTGGTGGAACAAGTGAAAGACTGTATCAAAACTGTCTGCATGATGTTGGGTAAATCTGTAGAAAAAACAGTAGCTCCACTTATTAGACACTATAGTTTGATGTGGCTATGCAGGAACTGGCTAGTAAAATTCAAAAAATCCATAGAAAAAACACTAGCAAACTGTTTGTCATTGGGAGCTGAAGAATGAATATGTATGTACCTCTAACATGGAAGCTTTCTAAAGCACATGTGCAATTTAAAAATCACGATATGAAGAAAGAGCATTTTAGGGCTTCACTATCAACATACATCATCAACTTTGAAAAATATAAAACTAAATAAAACTAATATAAATATAAAACTAAATATAAAACCTCATTATCCATAAATGAGGTTTGAAAGCACAGCAGAAACAAAAAAACATTTTGGACCATGCATTAAATTATAAATAAACATAATCATTCCTTTACCTAAAATGTTTTACTATTAAAAATAAACATATGAATTAAAAACTTTGCTTAGCAACAGAGGAGCTGTCCCACGTTCAAAGGCAGGAACGGCAGAGATAAGGAGATACCCCTCGTCCAAGGTAATGAGCAGCAGCTGTGCTTTGCTGGAGCAGCCATGAAGAGATACCCCATGCCCAAGGTAAGAAAAACCCAAGTAAGATGGTAGGTGTTGCAAGAGGGCATCAGAGGGCAGACACACTGAAACCATACTCACAGAAAACTAGTATATCTAATCACACTAGGACCACAGCCTTGTCTATCTCAATAAAACCAAGCCACGCCTGCAGGGCAACCCAAGACGGGCAGGTCATGGTGGAGAGGTCTGACAGAATGTGGTCCACTGGAGAAGGGAATGGCAAGTCATTTCAGTATTCTTGCTTTGACAACCCCATGAACAGTATGAAAAGGCAAAATGATAGGATACCAAAAGAGGAACTCCCCAGGTCAGAAGATGCCCAATATGCTACTGGATATCAGTGGAGAAATAACTCCACAAAGAATGAAGGGATGGAGCCAAGCAAAAACAATACCCAGCAGTGGATGTGACTGGTGATAGATGCAAGGTCCAATGCTGTAAAGAGCAATATTGCATAGGAACCTGGAATGTCAGGTCCATGAATCAAGGCAAATTGGAAGTGGTCAAACAGGAGATGGCAAGAGTGAACATCCACATTCTAGGAATCAGCGAACTAAAATGGACTGCAATGGGTGAATTTAACTCAGATGATCATTATTTCTACTAGTGGCGCAGGAATTCTTCAGAAGAAATGGAGTAGCCATTATGGTCAACAAAAGAGTCTGAAATGCAGTACTTGGATGCAATCTCAAAAACGACAGAATCTCTGTTCATCTCCAAGGCAAACCATTCAATATCACAGTTATCCAAATCTATGCCCCAACCAGTAACGCTGAAGAAGCTGAAGTTGAAAGTTTTTATGAAGACCTACAAGACGTTTTAGAACTAACACCCCAAAAGATGTCCTTTTCATTATAGGGGACTGGAATGCTAAAGAAGGAAGTCAAAAAACACCTGGAGTAACAGGCAAATTTGGCCTTGGAATACAGAATAAAGCAGGGCAAATACTAATAGAGATTTGCCAATTAAATGCACTGGTCATAGCAAACACCCTCTTCCAACAACAAAAGAGAAAACTCTACACAAGGACATCACGAGATGGTCAACACCAAAATCAGATTGATTATACTCTATGCAGCCAAAGATGGAGAAGCTCTATACAATCAACAAAAATAAAACCAGGAGCTGACTGTGGCTCAGATCATGAACTCCGTATTACCAAATTCAGACTTAAATTGAAGAAAGTAGGGAAAACCACTAGACCATTCAGGTATGACCTAAATCATATCCCTTATGATTATACAGTGGAAGTGAGAAATAGATTTAAGGGCTTAGATCTGATAGATACAGTGCCTGATAAACTATGGACGGAGGTTCGTGACATTGTACAGGAGACAGGGATCAAGAGCATCCCCATGGAAAAGAAATGCAAAAAAGCAAAATCGCTGTCTGGGGAAGCCTTACAAATAGCTGTGAAAAGGAGAGGCGAAAAGCAAAGGAGAAAAAGGAAGATATAAGCATCTGAATGCAGAGTTCCAAAGAATAGCAAGAAGAGATAAGAAAGCCTTCTTCATTGATCAATGCAAAGAAATAGAGGAAAACAACAGAATGGGAAAGACTAGAAATTTCTTCAGAAAATTAGAGATAGCAAGGGAACATTTCATGCAAAGATGGGTGCAAGAAAGGACAGAAATGGTCTGGACCTAACAGAAGCAGAAGATATTAAGAAGAAGTGGCAAGAATACACTGAAGAACTATACAAAAAAGTTCTTCACAACCCAGATAATCATGATGATGTGATCACTCATCTAGAGCCAGACATCTTGGAATGTGAAGTCAAGTGGGCCTTAGAAAGCATCACTACAAACAAAGCTAGTGGAAGTGATGGCATTCCAGTTGAGCTGTTTCAAATTCTGAAAGATGATGCTGTGAAAGTACTGCACTCAATATAACAGCAAATTTGGAAAACTCAGCAGTGGCCACAGGACTGGAAAAGGTCCATTTTCATTCCAATCCCAAAGAAAGGCAATGCCAAAGAATGCTCAAACACACAATTATACTCATCTCACATGCTAGTAAAGTAATGATCAAAATTCTGCAAGCCAGTCTTCAGCAGTACATGAATGGTGAACTCCCTGATGTTCAAGCTGGTTTTAGAAAAGGCAAAGGAACCAGAGATCAAATTGTCAACATCCGCTGGATCATGGAAAAAGCAAGAGAGTTCCAGAAAAACATCTACTACTGCTTTATTGACTATGCCAAAGCCTTTGGCTGTGTGGATCACAATAAACTGTGGGAAACTCTGAAAGAGATGGGAATACCAGACTACCTGACCTGCCTCTTGAGAAATCTTTATGCAGGTCAGGAAGCAACAGTTAGAACTGGACATGGAACAACAGACTAGTTCCAAATAGGAAAAGGAGTACGTCAAGGCTGTATATTGTCACCCTGCTTATTTAACTTCTATGCAGAGTAAATCATGAGAAACACTGGGCTGGAAGAAACACAAGGTATAATCAAGATTGCTGGGAGAAATATCAATAATCTCAGATATGCAGATGACACCACCCTTATGGCAGAAAGTGAAGAGCTAAAAAGCCTCTTGATGGAAGTGAAAGAGGAGAGCGAAAAAGTTGGCTTAAAGCTCAACATTCAGAAAATGAAGACCATGGCATCCAGTCCCATCACTTCATGAGAAAAAGATGAGGAAACAGTGGAAACAGTATCAGACTTCATTTCTTTGGGTTCCAAAATCACTGCAGATGGTGACTGCAGCCATGAAATTAGAAGACGCTTACTCCTTGGAAGAAAAGTTATGACCAACCTAGATAGCATATTCAAAAGCAGAGACATTACTTTGCCAACTAAAGTCCGTCTACTCAAGCCTATGGTTTTTCCTGTGGTCATGTATGGCTGTGAGAGTTGGACTGTGAAGAAGGCTGAGTGCCAAAGAATTGATGCTTTTGAACTGTGGTGTTGGAGAAGACTCTTGAGAGTCCCTTGGACTGCAAGGAGATTCAACCAGTCCATTCTGAAGGAGATCAACCCTGGGATTTCTTTGGAAGGAATGATGCTCAAGCTGAAACTCCAGTACTTTGGCCACCTCATGCGAAGAGTTGACTCATTGGAAAAGACTCTGATGCTGGGAGGGATTGGGGGCAGGAAGAGAAGGGGACAACAGAGGATGAGATGGCTGGATGGCATACAGACTCGATGGACCTGAGTCTGAGTGAACTCTGAAAGATGGTGATGAACAGGGAGGCCTGGTGTGCTGTGATTCATGGGGTCGCAAACAGTCGGACAAGGCTGAGCGACTGAAGTGAACTGATACTAAAAATGTGAATTTTACAAAGACAAATGCATAAAATTTGAGTTTATTCATATCTAAATATAGAAGCCAACCGCTAACAACATATAACAACTATTATATACTGAGGCATGACAACTATAGAGAAGTTCTATTGGGAATTTGAAATACATCTTAAGTGTTTCTGAAACATAAGAAACTACTTTGGTCTCAATTTTTATAAGAATCGAACTGGAGAGACAATCTAGCCTCAGTTTAGTTCAGTCACTAAGTCCTGTTCAGATCTTTGAGACTGTATGGTGGTACGCCAGGCCTTCTTGTCCATCACCAACTCCTGGAGTACACTCAAACTCATGCCCATTCAGTCAGTGATACCATCCAACCATCTCATCCTCTGTCACCCCTTCTCCTCTAGCCTTCAATCTTTCCCAGCATCAGGCTCTTTTCAAATGAGTCAGTTCTTCACATGAGGTGGCCAAAGTATTGGAGTTTCATGCTAGGAGCCAGTGTGAGGAACTCCGCCCATGGCAAAGGTCATGAGGAAGGAGCCTTTGGCAGGATCGAGCCTCAGGAGACCCCTTGTTCCCAAGCATCTACCCCCAAAACCAGAGTCTGTTTTATGCTGTCACCTATACCTCTGATTTTACGGGGGGCTCTCCCCCATCACCATTTCCCTCGGAGAAGGAGTTAACTTGCAGCTTCAGTTAATAAAAGTTGCTGGGTGTGACAAGAGTGTTTCAACTTACAAACTCCTCTAGCCTACCTGAACAGGTTCGTCTAGTCACATGTGATTGTTTATAGCCTCCCAACTGTGAGAGGCACAAGATGCTTTAAACTTTCTATATACAGACTCTTTTGAAAAGTTAGAAAATTATTAGTATAGTATAGAGGGTTGTTAGGAATTATATTGGTGAAGGGTTTTTCATTTGTTGTGTCAATAATTGCTGCTAATTCTCTGCCCTGGGTGGGACAAGGGTGTCTCAGGTCAAACCTCTCTGCTGACAGACTAGCTTGTGTGACAACCTCTCAACCATACACAGCACAGAGAATTTGGAATATTAGCATAGGGCTTTTCTCATTGTTGAGTCAATGATTGCCGCCAGGCCTCCATATCCTTAGACACCTGGGAATATATTAATCAATGTATTTGGAATATAGAAAAGGAAATATAGTAGTTTTGATGTTAGCAATACTAGATTTTTTGAGTTAATGAATTTTCTCTTTTGTTATAGATCATTGTACTTTGTTATAAATCACTGTGTCCTTGCTATGTAAAAATGTAACTTTATCACTATCTTAAGACTAAATAGATCTTAAGGGGAGCATTGGTGAAGGGTTTTCATTTGCTGGGCTGATGTTTTGCTGCTCAATCTCCATATTCCCTGTCTTTATAATAAATATAACTAGCATATAGGAGAAATAAGTATTAACCTTTAAGATTGACCATGTTAACCTTGGGTTAAATAAATTCCTTTCTTGATTGTAACTCACTACACCCTCACCCTATAGGAATGTAACTTTATTTGGAGGGTGGTGCCTGGTTTAAGAGAAAACATCCTTGGAAAAAATAAGTTTTTTGGTTATCAGAAAGAAAGGGTTGTAAATGTCAGCAGGCAGAAATGGCTTGAAGATGATGTAAAACCCCTAAGACCTTTTTTTTTATGTAAAGCACCTGATTTTGATAAAGGTCAGGACAGGACTGCTGACCCCCACATGACTCTGTATTCATCCTTGTATATAACAAAAGGTATATAAGAAAACCGGAAAAATAAAGAAATGGGATCAGTTCCTGGAAAGACTGACTCCCCCATGTCGTTTCTTTCTTGCTCCCCGTTTTTCTAGCTGAATTCCCATCTGGAGCATGGATGCTATTCCATGCAAACCAAGTTATTCAGCCTCTTTTTCTCCACTAATTTTCCTACTACACTATCTGTTTCTAATCTCTCTACATATCTGTAATTAAATATGTATTTTTCCAAGGACGCCAACTCCGTCCCCACCTTTGAATCACCTATAGCCCACTGCAATACCCTGGAAAATGGTGAGACCTCAGGCAGCTCATGATGCTGGGGTCATCAAACAACATACCCCAAGATTCTATACTCTAAAAGTCTAAGCAACCCAGAAAAGAAAAAACTAACTCCCAAACTTTTCACAGTAGCTGGCACTATTATTGCCCTTGTCTGATACCTGATCACAAGGGAGGATCATAATAACCTGGACGCAAAAGACATCCCCAGGTTTCTGGAACACAGAAACCCTCGAGACGCTCTGGTGAGAGAGAGACCCTATAAAGAAAAATACTTTAAAATGTTTAATATATATGTTTCTGAGATGTAATGTCCTACTCTTGACAGAAAGGGAATTTAAATAGGTTTATGTAATTCTGAAAACACTAATAAGGATTTCCTACACACTAGCACACACTTCTAAGCCTATACTAATCGATGAGATATGAGACCTCCCTTCCATACAGTCAGTCCCTCACTAGCCCGTTTTTTCTTTCATTGTTCAGTTGATTACTGCTCATGTAGAGAAAATATTAAAAAGGCATTTTTACTCTTTTTTATTGAACTACAGTAAAGAATCCACCTGCAATGCAGGAGACCTGGGTTAGATCCCTGGGTTGGGAAGATTCCCCGGAGGAGGGCATGGCAGCCCACTCCAGTATTCTTGCCTAGAGAATTCCATGGACAGAGGAGCCTGGTGGCCTATAGTCCGTGGGGTCGCAGAGTCAGACGTGACTGAGCAACTTTCCCTTCACACTTCATAGCTGATTTACAGTGATTCGGGTACACAGCAAAATACTGCAGTTATACATATATGTAGATGCACACTTTCAGATTCTTTTCCATTATAGGTTTCTACAAGGTACTGCATTTAGCTCCCTGTGCTCTGCAGTAGGTAAGTGATCTGTTTACATACAGCAGTGTTTGCTTGTTAATTCTCACTTTATCCTTCCCCCATTGCTCTCCTCCTTGATAATCACAAGGTTACTTTCTATATCTGTGAGTCTGTTTCTACTTTGTAAACAAGTTCGTTTGCATCATTTTTTTTAGATTCCACAAGTAAGTGATATCGTGATATTTGTCAAGAAAATCTACTGATAAATATTTATGTAGGTCATTTTTGCCTGGAAAACTTGCTGAGCTCTATTAATTGCCAGTTCACTAGTTTGGACTTTCAATAAAAATATAGG
The DNA here is from genome assembly GCA_006408675.1 of Madoqua kirkii. NCBI lineage: Eukaryota > Metazoa > Chordata > Mammalia > Artiodactyla > Bovidae > Madoqua > Madoqua kirkii. Next base: position 7,940 of record SJYC01101830.1, read on the forward strand.
TTTCATGCATACTTTAAAAAAAGGTACATGGAATCTCTTATGCTCACATGTGATGGGGAAAATGTAAATCACAGACACTGTCGACCACTTAGCATTATATCCTGAGCCTTCTCCACCTCGGTGGTCGGATGAGGTCACGTGTGCATTCATACTCCACCTCATCTCAGAATGTCCTAGAAAGTGAAAAAAGTGAAAGCCACTCAGTTGTGTCCAACTCTCTGTGGACTCTATACAGTCCATGGAATTCCCCAGGCCAGAATACTGGAGCGGGTAGCCTTTCCTTTCTACAGAGGATCTCCGGTGAAACCAGGGTCTCCTGCTTTGCAGGCGGATTCTTTGCCCATGAACCATGAGGGGAACCACTGCCCGTTCCACAGAGCTGCTCCGGTGTCCGGTCACCGTCCTGCACTCCTAGCCCGCTCCAGGCTTCGTCCCCTGGATCAGGAAGGTCCCCGGAGGAGGAAACAGCAGCCCACTCCAGCGTCTTGCCGGGGAAACCCAGTGGACAGAGGAGCCTGGTGGGCCCCAGAGCACGGGGTCGCAAAGAGTCAGACACGGCTGAGCGGACTGAGCGCAGCACACAGCCTGCTCCAGATATAGGGAGGCGACGCCATAGCACGTGGGCTCTGCCCCAGAGCGCTAGGCTCTCAAGCCACTCCCACGTCCGCCGCCATCCACCTGCACAGCCGGATGGAAGCCACCTCTTCATCACCCGCCGCTGACACAGCCCCGCCCACCGGCGAGGCTCCGCCCACCGGCGAGGCTCCGCCCTCCAGTCGGGTTCCTTGCAGGTTTCTCCAGCCGATAGTTTACATTCCTTATCCTCTCTGGAGGTCTCAGCTCGAGTCCCTTATATCTCAGAGGAAATTCCTCAGCCTCCTGTGTAGATCACTGGCCCTACTCACCTCCACCAACCCAACATCCCCAGGCTGAAAGCAAGTGTGTGCACTGGGAGATGTTTACATTTGAACCTCAGGTCCCTGATCCAAAATATCCTATTATGCTAAATAAGTTCAGCCTCTCTGGTACTTTCAACTTTTTATCATGAAATAACATGACCACAGATTTCTACAGATATTAATGCTTGCTTCCTTGGAATAACTTCTTAGAAGCGGAATTCTGGGGAGAAGGGCATTTTCATTTTCCGGGGTCTTCAGATAGGTTTGCGATTTTAAACATTTTTCACGTGTTATTTAGACACTTTTATACGTTTCTTATAAATTCAGCATTCATTCTCTTTGCCTCTTTTTTCCAATAAGATGTTTGACTTCTCTAACTGAACCATAGAAACATTAAGGACAGCTCCTTGCATTTGAATTTATTTTTATTTTTTAATTTATTTATTTTGGCCATACCACCTGGCATGGGAGTTCTGAGTTCCATGCTCAGGGACTGAACCCACGCCCCCTGAAATGCAAGCACAAATTCTTACCTACTGGACCAGGGAAGTCCCTCTTCTTTGGTTTGTTTGAGTGATGTGAAGAGACTGATTAGATAAGACCCTGAGCTGGGAAAGACTGAAGGCAAAAGGAGAAGAGAACAGCAGAGGATGAGATGGTTGGATAGCATCACCTACTCAATGGACATGAATTTGAGCCAACTCCGGGAGACAGCGAAGGACAGGGAAGCGTGGCATGCGACAATTCATGGGGCTTCGAAGAGTCAGACCCAGCTTAGTGAGGGAACGACAATTTATTGAGTGCCCGGTGTATGCCAGCAACTGAGCTAAAGATGTGGTAATGAACAAAACAGATGAAATTCCTGCCCTTGCGGAGTTTACATTCTAATAGGCAGAGAACCCCCGCCTCCAAAAAAAAAAAAAATAGTGTCATAAAGACATAGAGCAGGATGATGTGATGGTAACTGTCTGGTGTGGTAACAGAGAAGGACTCCTTGAAGTCGGAGAATTCCTCTCGGAAGTGGCCTTGACACTGAGATCTGCATGGAAAGAAGACACAAGAGCATCTTCTTATGTGAAAAACAAGCCAGACGGCCGGAACCGCAAATGCAAAGGCCCTGGGGTGAGAATAAGCTGGGATTTCAGGAGCAGTTATGGAGGCAGGAGGGGTGCCACTCTGGGTATCTGAGGCTGGGAGCATCTGGAGTTGCTCTCACAGGTGGCCAGAGCCTCTGGTAATACTGCAAGATAATACCAAGCAAGAGCTGGTCATTAACTTTTGACCTCTGCCAAAGCGCCACTGCTCCCACCAAATGCAATTGAGTAAGCCCTCCGGGCAGGAAGTGAGCTGGGCGAAAGTCCCTGGGCACCCGAGGACATTTCCTGGGAGGGTTTTCTGCAGAATCTCCATTCCTGGAGCAGCCAGATCCCACCTGCTCCTTCTTGGACCTGCCACTCACACCACTGGACAGCAAAAATGAAATGTTTTAGTAGAAACCAACACAATATTGTAAAGCAATCATCCTTCAATTAAAACTAAATAAATATTTTAAAAATGAGAAGTTTTAGACTCACAGGCATAGAGAACAAACTTATGGTTGCTAGGAGAAGGGTTGGGGAAAAGAATAGTTAGGCAGTTTGGGAAGGATATGTACATACTGCTGTATTTAAGAGAGAATTATGTGGCAGCCTGGATGGGAGAGGAGTTTGAAGAAGAATGGATCCATGGATATATATGAACGAGTCCCTTTTCTGGGCACCTGAAACTATCAACATTGTTGATCTGTTCAGTCGCTCAGTGGTGTCTGACTCTGTGCGACCCCATAGTGCAGCACGCCAGGCCCCCCTGTCCTTCACCAACTCCCGGAGCTTATTCAAAGTCATGTACATTCAGCTGGTGATGCCATCCAACCATCTCATCCTCTGTCATCCCCTTCTCCTCCCACCTTCATTCTTTCCCAGCACTAGGGTTTTTTCCAGTGAGTCAGCTCTTCACATCAGGTGGCCAAAGTATTGGAGTTTCAGCTTCAGCATCTGATTTCCTTTAGGATTTACTGGTTGGATTTCCTTTAGGATTTACTGGTTGGATCTCCTGGACTGGTTGGTCCAGTCCAAGGGACTCTCGAGAGTCTTCAACACCACAATTCAAAAGCATCAATTCTTCAGTGCTCATCTTTTTTTATAGTCCACCTCTCACATCCACACACGACCACTGGAGAAACCACAGCATGAACTAGCTGCACCTTTGTCATTGATTTCCTTTAGGATTTACTGGTTGGATTTCCTTTAGGATTTACTGGTTGGATCTCCTGGACTGGTTGGTCCAGTCCAAGGGACTCTCGAGAGTCTTCAACACCACAATTCAAAAGCATCAATTCTTCAGTGCTCATCTTTTTTTATAGTCCACCTCTCACATCCACACACGACCACTGGAGAAACCACAGCATGAACTAGCTGCACCTTTGTCAGCAAAGTGATGTCGCTGCTTTTGAATCTGCTGTCTAGGTTGGTCATAGCTTGTCCTCCAAGGAGCAAGAGTCTTTTAATTTCATAGCTGCAGTCGCCATCTGCAGTAATTTTGGAGCCCATCAGTCTGATTTCGGTATTGACCATCTGGTGATGTCCATGTGTAGAGTCTTCTCTTGTGTGCAACCATTGACAAGAGAATGTTGGATCCCACCAAAAAAAGATACCCTATGTCCAAGGGCAAAGGAGAAGCCCCAGCAAGATGGTAGGCAGGGTGAAATGGTGTTTTGAATCAAACCTCATACCCGCCAGAGCTGCTAGGAAGGTTCAGACGAACCTTGTCTGCACCAGGACCCAGACCCCAGAGAGCCTGAGCCAGAAGTGCGTCTGAGTGTGTCCCGCGGAGGTCCAGGTCAGCCGTGGCCTGCCTCGGGGGCAGGGGCTCCGGGCGCAGCAGACCCGGTGTGCCATGAGCCCTCTTGGAGGAGGTCAGCATCAACCCACCACAGAGGAGCCGGGAGTCAGAGGAGGACGAAGGCTGCGTGACGCCACCTACACGTGGCATCGAGAGCAGGCATCTCCTCCATTCTCTCCCACTGGCCTGAGCCGCTATTTTTATGCCGGTACCACACTGTTTTGCTCTGAGTGTGGACTGCTAATGACTCCTAGGTGCAGCCTTCTCTGGGGTATTGCCCTCAACCAAGGGATCCACTTCTCCCAGAAACGTCAACAGAGGCGGGGGCGGGGGGTTGTCACATGCCGATCTCCTGGGGGCACCCCTTGGTCAATGGATAGTTACTATGACATGCAGAAGGCCAGAACCCCTGCTAGAGACAGAACTGAGCCCACAGTATAGTTCATAGTCTAGAGGTCCCTTGAGGATCCCGCTGAAGCTTGACTCCGACTGAAATGATATCATTGCATCCAGAGTTACTGAGGCAGCCCGCAGTAAATAGGCTTGACTGTGTGCAGAGTTTTGAGTGTGCAGAAAACACCCAGCCATCCCACTCCTATATTTTCTACACCCTCAATGAAACACTGGCCCCCAAATCCACGGCTGAACTCTTTTTTAAAAGAACGCAATCTAAGGCACATCTCTTTCCAAAAGTGCAGACAAAAGCTCTATGCTTAATATTAATAATGGACAACAGTAATATTTGTGTAATACATCAAAGCACTTCAGATCCTCCCAATATGTCGCAAAGAGATGAAAGCAGTAATTACCCTACTATTTTGCAAGTTCCCAAGGGGATGTTTGGGCTTCCCTGGTGGCTCAAATGGTAAAGAATCCGCCTGCAATGCAGGAGACCAGGGTTTGCTCCCTGGGTCTGGAAAATCTGGAGAAGGGAATGGCAACCTGTTCCAGTATTGCTGCCAGGAGAACTCTGTGGACAGAGGAGCCAGGCAGACTGCAGTCCATGGAGTCCCAAAGCATCAGACACAACTGAGCAGTGTCAGGGGTGGGGGTGTGTTTAATGGAATACTATCATTACTGGCTTATTCTCCCTCTTTTTCTCTCTATTTTGTCCCAACAGCCACTGTACCCTCCAGAGCATTCCAGGAAGCATTTGCAATACAGCCACACACCTTCATTGTTTCACTAAGCTGTGTCCACTCCTTTGTGACCCCATGCACTGCAGCCCACCTGCTTCCTTCGTCCTTGGGATGAAGAATGTTTATCACACCTCGCCTCATTTCCTCCAGAATCAATAAACATCGCTCCTAAAAAATTCGGAGCAGATGCTGTGCCTAGGTTTCAGATCCTGAGATGAAACTTGACGTCAGGCTTAAGGTTTAAGGACAGACGGATGTAGGATGGATGCAGTGTATAAAACTTCACCCGGAGCTCTCAGAGTTGAGCTCTGCTCCTGGCACCACCATCAATGGGACAGCTGGACAGAGGCCCAGTGGTGAAGAGCAACCAAATTCAGTCCTCAGAGAAACTGCAGATGAGCTTTGAGACTAATGAGACTCAGGAGTTGCCACGAAATCCCACAAGGTTTGTCTCCACCCTGTCTGATGTGGGAGAGGAGATAATGAGCACCTTCAGAAGAGAGTTTCCCCTGGTGGAGCTGCCTTTCCCAGGGAGTCCCGGGGGGCTGCCCAGGTGCAGAGTCACGAGTCAGGGACCGTTTTCACACTCACTGCATCCTTCTACAAAACCATCCCAGAAGTATTTTTAAAGAGCCTCTGGTTCGCTGAGTAAGAAGAAAACCTAAAATCTGTCAGCTCTGTACTCCCATTTGCATAATCTGAGCTACTTCTTCAAAATTCTTAAATGACTTTTGATTAGTTTGATTCCAAAATTAAGATGAATCCAACAGGATTATTCTACCAGGTAAGTAAGATGTCATCGAGACCCTGATAACACTGACAGGGTCCTGGCTCGGAAGGAAGGCCCACACAGACTAGGGAAGGTGACACTGAGCAGAGATTCTGGCCACGTCAGCAGGACTTGTCCCGAATGGCACCACGTCCAGACGAGGATTCCAGCTCTTGCATGAAATGCACAAAGACTAGCTCTTTTCTTTTTTTTTTTTCTTGAAAACCCACAGCTGCGATCTTTTCAGGCTTATGTGTGGGTCAGTAGGCACCATTTAGAAAACGTAGGCAGTTTTCCCAGGCGCGGGGGGAGGGGGGTATTATACTGCCTGGCTTAGACCAGAGAGTCCACCGCAGCGTGCTGGGTGTCTGTAGTCGCGCTGCGGGTGGGATCACTCCTCTCTGCCACAGCTGTGGCTTTGAAACATGGCAGACCTGAGTGAGAATCAGGACTTTTCAGCCAGCTAGTCACGTGGCTTTGAACAAGTTACTCAACTATTCAGAGCCTCAGTTCCCTCCAGGACAAAATAATACTTTTATCATAGGATCATTGTGAGGACTGTATGAAATAATGCATGTAGAATGTTTAATAAACCTGGCTGGCACTCTTAGAAAGGGCACAAGAAGAGAATAACAAAATCAGAAAAGAATGATTTATCGAGACAACATGGATAAATCAAAAAGATATACTGTATGTAGGGAAAGACACAAAAAAGATCAGGTTTGTAAACTTTACACTTAAAATAAGTATTTTTTAATATACACATATCTTTTAATATGTGTAAATATAAAAGCAATATACACAGGGGTATATATAGTTCACATGTGCTGGAATGTGTCCCTGTAAGGGGTTGGGAAACAGCTGAGGTGAACAGAAGAATAATAAAATAATATGGAGGGTCTCACCCTGCTCAGTAATGACGGTTTACCAGGAGCTTGGGAATATGATTAATTTTGGATGCAAGATTTCATAATATGATGTTTAAGCAAAGATGCCCTGGAGAAGGAAGTGATAACCCACTCCAGTATTCCTGCCTGGGAAATCCCCTGGACAGAGGAGCCTGGTGGGCTGCAGTCCTTGGGGTCACGAAAGAGTCAGACAGGACTTACCGAACGAGAAAAACAAACTATCGATCACCTGAAACAGAGCTGCATAGTTCATATACTGAGTAAGTCACAGCTAGAGCACACAGAGGGCCCAGCACACACGCCAAGGGAATTCCCTCAAGAGCCTCATTTAGCCCACAATCTCGACGTACAAGCCACAGACTGAGAGCAAAGGAACGTTGATGATCATCCCACCTACCCTGTCATTTCTCAGCACAGAAAGCAGAGCCCAAGGAGAGGAAGAGAACTTCTGAAGATTACTCAGCTGGTTAGTGCCTACTAGAGATGGTAGCAGTGGATCCTGACAATACCAAGAGGGCTTCCTGAAGAGCACACTTCACTCCATAAGCAGGCTGCGGGAGTGGGGCGCAGGGATCAGCCCAAGGAGGCTGTGTTTTCTGTGATAAGCCAGTGTCTCCCTCCCACTAGGGACCCTTGGTCCCAGCCAGAGGAAATCTCCAACCCAAGAATAACGTGGTAAAAATTAAAGTGGAGAAAAGTCTTTCCGTTATAATTATTATGATTGAGATATAATTGGTGTATTGTTGGGGGCCAGCATGAGGAACTCCGCCCATGGCAAAGGTCATGAGGAAAGGGGCTTCGGCATATGCAAAGGCGTGACCAAGTCTCAGGAAATTCCCCTGCTCCCGAGCATCTAACCCCAAAACCAAAGTCTGTCCTGTACTCTCAACTACGGGGGGGCTCTCCCCCATAACCGTTTCTCTCCGAGAAGGAGTAAACGTGCAGCTCCAAGGCAGTAAAAATTCCTGGGCGTGACTAGAGTGTTCCAACTTACGGGACTCCTGAAGGTTATCTAGCCTGCCTGTGTAGGTTCCTCCGGCCACAACAGCCCTCTAACCTTGAGAGGCACGAGATGTTTTGACTTACTAAAGGCAAATTCTTGTGGGAAGTTAGAAATTATTGGTATAGTGGGTTGGATGGGAATTATATTGATAAAGGGTTTCTTCAATTGTTGTGTCAATAATTGCCCCTAATTCCCTGCCCTAGGTGGGACAAGGGCGTCTCAGGTTAAACCTCTCTGTGGACACATGATTGTTTACTACCTCTCAACCATAAGCAGCACAGAGAGTTTTGGAGTATTCTGAGAATCTTAATTAACATAGGACTTTTTCTTGTTGAGTCAATGCTTGCCGCCAGGCCTCTATATCCTTTAGGTACCTGGGAATATATTAATCAATGTATTTGGAATAGAGAAAAGGAAATATAGTAGTTTTTGATGTTAGCAATATTAGACTTTCTGAGTTAATGAATTTTCTCTCTTGTAATAGATCACTGTACTTTGTTATAAATCACTGTGTCCTTGCTATGCAAAAATGTAACTTTGTCACTATCTCACGACTGAGTAGATCAAGAGGAACATTGGTGAAAGGATTTTCATTTATTGGACTAATGTTTGTTGCTAAAATCTTTATATTCCCTGCCCTTATAATGAATAAGTATTAACATATAGGAGAAATAAGTCTTAACCTTTAAGTATATAGGAGAAATAAGGATTAACATATAGGAGAAATAAGTCTTAACCTTTAAGTATATAGGAGAAATAAGGATTAACATATAGGAGAAATAAGTCTTAACCTTTAAGTATATAGGAGAAATAAGGATTAACATATAGGAGAAATAAGTCTTAACCTTTAAGTATATAGGAGAAATAAGTATTAACATATAGGAGAAATAAGTCTTAACCTTTAAGTATATAGGAGAAATAAGTATTAACATATAGGAGAAATAAGTCTTAACCTTTAAGTATATAGGAGAAATAAGTATTAACCTATAGGAGAAATAAGTCTTAACCTTTAAGTATATAGGAGAAATAAGTATTAACCTATAGGAGAAATAAGTCTTAACCTTTAAGTATATAGGAGAAATAAGTATTAACCTATAGGAGAAATAAGTCTTAACCTTTAAGTATATAGGAGAAATAAGTATTAACCTATAGGAGAAATAAGTCTTAACCTTTAAGTATATAGGAGAAATAAGTATTAACCTATAGGAGAAATAAGTCTTAACCTTTAAGTATATAGGAGAAATAAGTATTAACCTATAGGAGAAATAAGTCTTAACCTTTAAGTATATAGGAGAAATAAGTATTAACCTATAGGAGAAATAAGTCTTAACCTTTAAGTATATAGGAGAAATAAGTATTAACCTATAGGAGAAATAAGTCTTAACCTTTAAGTATATAGGAGAAATAAGTATTAACCTATAGGAGAAATAAGTCTTAACCTTTAAGTATATAGGAGAAATAAGTATTAACCTATAGGAGAAATAAGTCTTAACCTTTAAGTATATAGGAGAAATAAGTATTAACCTATAGGAGAAATAAGTCTTAACCTTTAAGTATATAGGAGAAATAAGTATTAACCTATAGGAGAAATAAGTCTTAACCTTTAAGTATATAGGAGAAATAAGTATTAACCTATAGGAGAAATAAGTCTTAACCTTTAAGTATATAGGAGAAATAAGTATTAACCTATAGGAGAAATAAGTCTTAACCTTTAAGTATATAGGAGAAATAAGTATTAACCTATAGGAGAAGTAAGTATTAACCTTTAAGCATATAGGAGAAATAAGTATTAACTTGTAAGATTAATCATGTTAACCTTGGGTTAAATAAATTCCTTTCTTGATTGTAACTCACTACACCCTCACCCTATAGGAATGCGACTTTATTTGGAGGGTGGTGCTTGGTTTAAGGAAAAACACTCTTGGAAAAAATAAGTTTTTTGGTTATCAGAAAGAAAGAGTTGTAAATGTCAGCAGGCAGCAATGGCTTGAAGATGATGTAAAACCCCTAAAACTTTTTATGTAAAGCACTTGATTTTAATAAGGTCAGGACTGCTGATCCCCGTGTGACTCTGTATTCATCCCTATATGTAACAAAGGGTATATAAGCAAACCCCAAAATAAAGAAATCGGATCAGTTCCGGAAAGACTGATTCCCTCATGTCGTTCCTTTCTGCTCCCCAATTTTCTGGCTGAATTCCCATCTGGAGCGTGGGTGCCCGCCATGCATATGGTGCAAGTTCCTTGTCTGGAATTTTATTGGTACCCCACGTAAGCCAAGTTATTCGGCCCCTTTCTCTCTCTCTTACTATTTTTCTGGTCGAATTCCCATCTGGTGCATAGGACGCACCAAGCCTACTAATTCTCCCTGGGCTTCTAAGATTGGACCGGGGGGGCCTCAGTGCCTCCTCTCCTTCGGGAGAACGGGAAGACGCCTGCGGCCTACGTAGGTGGTGTTAACCAAGTTATTCGGCCTCTTTTTCTCTGCTAAATTCCTAGTCCCTCTCTATCTGTAATTAGATAGTTTTTTCCTAGGACGCCGACTCCGTCCCCACCTTCGAATCACCCTGGATCCACCAAGCTGGACCCCGGCAGTGTATAATAGTGTGCAAGTTGTACGATGTGCTGCCTGGATACACACATACAGCAATATGATCACCACCTCAGCATATCTTCCACCATGTCCCATAACCGTCCTGTCTTTGTGGTGAGAACAGTCAAGAACTAGTCTTTAGCAACTGTGAAGTTTAAAATACCATATTTTGACTATAATCACTCTGCTGTGTGCTAGACCTTCAGAACTTATCTCCTACTAGCTAGTTTGGACCCATAAACATCATCTTTTAATATCATCTGACTGACCTATTGTCGACCAGATGCTGAATTAGATAAGAATTGGGTCATTTGTAGTGATGCGACTCCATACATGGCGGCCCACCAGGCTCCCCGTCCCTGGGATTCTCCAGGCAAGAACGCTGGCGTGTGTTGCCGTTTCCTTCTACAGTGCAAGAAAGTAAAAAGTGAAAGTGAAGTCGCTCAGTCGGGTCCAACTCTTATCGACCCCATAGACTATAGCCCACCAGGCTCCTCCATCCATGGGATTTTCCAGGCAAGAGTACTGGAGTGG